>SNQJ01S0056342.1:21185-52637 GCA_010110895.2 Picea sitchensis | reverse complement strand
CCACCGCTAAAGGAAGAACAACAAGGGGGATCCAGAATGAAACCTCAGCCGTAGATTTGGGCAGGTGGACTCTGGCCATCCAGAGCTGCTCGTTACTTACTTTAATGCGCATTCACGCCCTGGTGTAAAGCCAACATCTCTTCCTCACATCTAATGGTCGTTACAAACTTTGAGATCCTCCGAAAGAATCTCGCCCATTCGTCGGGGTTTATCATCACTAGATCCCGAACTCTCAATCACGGGACTCCCGAATTCATGATTTCTGATTCCCCGAAACATGTAATCTCATGACACGTGGCCTCTGTCAATCGGACATCTCAGATCTATCCTAGGGTTTTCACCATGGAAAATCCTGAACTCTCGTCATCAGGATTCTCGATTCTACGATTCCTGATTTCCCGAAATGGGTAATCCTATGACACGTGGCCTCCGTCAATCAGACGGCTCAGATCTATTCTGGGGTTTTCACCATGGAAAATCCTGAACTCTCGTCATCAGGATTCCCGATTCCGCGATTCTTGATTTCCCGAAATGGGTAATCATATGACACGTGGCCTCCGTCAATTGAATGACTCAGATCTATCCTGGGGTTTTCACCATGGAAAATCCCAAACTCTCATCACCAGGATTCTCGATTCTGCGATTCCTGATTTCCCGAAATGGGTAATCCTATGACACATGGCCTCCGTCAATTGGACGACTCAAATCTATTCCAAGGTTTTCACCATGGAAAATCCCGAACTCTCGTCATCAGGATTCCCGATTCCACGATTCCCGATTTCCCGAAATGGGTAATCCTATGACACATGGCCTCCGTCAATCAGATGAATTAGATCTATTCTAGGGTTTTCACTCCTATACACTGGGGTCTTAATCCCCGGGTAACTCCTGATCGATCCAACGACTATCGGGTTTTTTCGGCCAAGATCTGATGGCTCAGATTGGTTCCTACCTGTGCATTCTTCCACGACTCCCTGGTCATAGAAAAATCAATGGTCCAGATACTCCCATGGACCTTGGAGATATACGATCCGATTTCTTTGCTGTCCATGAAGACACAGAAAAGAAAGGGGTCAGGCATTTAACACCCTACTTACTCCTACCAATCCAACGGTCATGCGTGACCATAGGTTTCCTGATGGAATTTCACCTGTCGATTAATACCTATCAGGGTTAAGGCACTTAACACTCCATCTTCTTCCTCCAATCTGACGGTCGTGAGTGACCATAGATCTCCCGACGGGATTTCATTCGTCGATTCGATACTTCCTCCTTATACTGCCATCTCAGGTTTTCAAGAGGATCGTTCCTCCTCATGCAGGGTTACTAAGGCCTTACGCCTTCACAATCGCTTTCCCAGTTCTTGATGGGATTTTCAAGGAGGGTATCTCTATGGAGAGATTCACTCAGGGTACTATCTGAGGTATATAAGGGTACCTTTCTCCCACAAATCAGACACACGGTCTGAATTAGGTCGGTAAGCATATAAATAGTGATTTATGAAGATATAAGCCATACTTAGTCTTTCCATTATAAACATGCATCTACCAGTATTGATCAAAACATCATACAAACATTCTTACAATGAAATCATTCACAGTTTCACAGCTTATGGGCATAATTATCAGAATAAACATATATATATTTCAAGATGCCAGAGGAAAAACACTTATCAGAAATAACACCAGGGGTTAAGAAATTGCTGAGAGGGGTGCTTGTTTCCACCCAGCCGTAGGCTCAGCGACTCCCAGCGGATTTACCACTGGCCACCCCCGAGCTGAGACCATGATGTTGTGAGACTGTGTCTCTGTCTGCCAGTGACCAGAAGAGAAGGTTACTCTCCTTCCTCTCTGCTATCACTCACTTTGCATATTGTTATAGTTCTCCTCTTCCCCTCGCGTCTGCCCCCAATCACATCTACCCCACGCCTTATCCTCTTGTGAGGTTGCATGTGGCACGATTTCCATCGCACTAGTCAGTCATGATGGCTCTACAGATGGGTGGTTCACCTCCCCATCCCTCATTAATTCCTAAGGAGCCATCAACTTGCCAGCCTGCGAGACATTTAATTCGGGGCCAGCAAGCCGCTTTTGGTTCTCTGGGTCAGTGAAGTCCAAATACGGTCTTAATTCTTGGTGGAATTTAACGCCACCTTTCCAAGTGCCTTCCATCGCCATCGTGGTCTCTTTTTCTACACATCCCCTCTCAACAGTCCTGAAATACAATTTCATAATATTATTCACATTCATTGACCTTTTCCATAAGGTCCATTCACATCACATATTCACATTCATGAGTTTGCCACAGTTTTGGCCAGTCCAGTTATTTTTACAAACTAGGGGAAACAAGGTATTACAAAGTGCCAACACACAAACACATAATGGATAAAGGGAGAGGCATTAAACCTCCCATTTTTAAATTTGAAATAATCCTATATGGATTTTTGTGCTGTAAGGTTGTAAATATTGGGCCATGCATTTGTACAGGTAGTGGTTGGATTTCTTTAAAGGGTTGCTTAAAGTAGGCCCAGATCATAGTCAAGTATGGGTAAACATTTATGAAACTTCAATGTAATAGATGAGGTTAGGTGAGAGAGGACGAGCTCGCAGAGCCCCTCTTTTGTAAGGAGATCTTGTATCAGATTTTAGAGATAGGGAGATAATGATATAGAGGTCTGGGTAGAGAGACCTTAGGAGGTATAATAGTTCTGAGAGAGAGCTTGAGAAAACTCGTACTTTATTATAGTCCAAATTTTGTAAACATATGTATAGACACACAGAGATAATAGAAAATTAGTTTTTCCTACATATCGTGTGTTTACGTGTTTATATGTTTTTATGCATTTTCATGATTTGAATGCCTAACTGGTGAAGTATTGCATGAGTTTCAATTGTTTCTCATCTTTGAGTTTTCGAGTGAAAGGAATGCACACAATCCGTAAAGAGTGTGTTGACAAAGGTTTAACCTCAAGGGAAAGCTCAAGAGGGATACTGTTGAACCTTCATCAACGAAAGTGCAAGGAGTGCACGGGGAGAAATCTTTATCGATTTTAAAGAGAAGAAGAGTTACTCAGGACCCTGTAGAGCTCTGTCAAGTGGGCATTGATCCGGTGCAAGTGTGCACAGAAGAAATTTGTGTTGAGTTCAGTAACAAATAGAGTTACTGAACACTCTATGAGGAAAATATTTGCAAGGAGTGCATTGAGCAAAAGAAATCCAGGAGGGGGATTGTGGACTCCAGATGAAGTCATTCCGGGAGAACGCGAAGGAGAGTTTTGGGTTTTGAGATCATTGAATCCTGAACAATCGAAGTGAAAGCTAGTATTTGATCTAGGTTGGATAGGTCTCGCTAGATCGTGAACTCCAAAAGGATTCACATCAGAGACTTGTGGATGTTGAGATTTGAAATCGCTGAAGGTTGGAGTCCCAGAAACGATGAGAGTCGTCGATGCAGAGGTGGACACACGACGTTATATCGTGAGCTCCAAGAAGTTTGTATTGAGTCTCTAATTTGATATTTGAGATCTCAAAAGTCCAAAGAGATGAAGTATCTCAGAGCCGTCAGATCACCCGAAGTGAATCTGAGCCATCGGACCAGGAGAGGAGACATGGCAGAAATGTGTGAACTCTGGGTAAATTTCTAGAGCAATTCATAGCCATCAAATTTAGGGGAGACATGGAATAGATCCATACAATATAGGTGAAGATCCAAAGTAATACTAGCCTGTCCGATCTAAGAGGACACGTGATAGGATTCGATGTATTTGATGAGAATAAAAGGTATTTGAGATTTGAGATTCCCGCAGGCCAGACTCACAGAGGAGATCCTAGTCGTATATTTGAGGGGACAGGTGGCAACATATATTCTAGTCCAATATATTGTCACACAAAGGAGATTGGATTTGAGATTTGAAACTGTTGAAGGTCGGAAAGGCGGAGTCAACAACATCCGTTGATTCGAACGAATTACAAGTCAAAAAATCATAGAGATCTGTGGAGATGCATGGAAGGAGGAAAGAAGGGTGAAATAGAGATTGATAATAGTCATTGATCGTAGAAAGCACCATAGGAGTGGAGATCGATGAATAGAAGAGATTGTGGGGACAGGACATGCTCAAAAGATAATAATCCTTGAGTGGACCACAATTTCAACCACTATTTTGGTGATGAGGTACGTGTCAGCACGAGAAGGATTTTGGGGAGAAAATTAGGTTGGTTTGTAACCACTCTTTCCCATGCTCACAATTGGATAGTTCCATAAGGTCATTTCCTAGGGACATATGAAGGAAGGGGTGAGCAAAGAGGAGATAGCACCCATAAATTGATAAGCGCCCAGAGCGTGCAGAGACAGAAGGTGCGGGTGTCACAGGACCTGCACAAAAGGAAAAGGGACATGTGTATAATTGTTCTGGGTTCATTTATGAACCTAAAGAGTCATTACAACTCAACTATTGGAACGATATAGAGTCTGGGAGGTCACAGAACCCCGAAAGGGGAGGGGGGCTACATCAAGCTGCAAGAGATATAACAAAAGGTCCATGCAAGAACCAACTTGTTCGAGGAAGAAACACAGTTGTGGACAAAGTTAGAAGAAGATCAACAAGTCCAACATTGGGACAAGGAAGAAGAAAGTATAAGCGCAACTATCCAAGACCTCAAGTAGAGGCATAGGAAAATGGTCATCACGAAGCACGTCAAAGGGTCGCAGGATATGAAGACACTACAAGAAGAACTCACCACTACACAAACATGGAAAAAGGAGTTTCAGGCTCAAATGGAACTGCTCCAAGAGAGAGTGACATAAGTCATCGCACATGTAGAGGAAGTCAAGACACTGATAGCATAGACCCAGGCATAATGCATCGGATTGGTCAGCGATGAAATTGTAGTCCATATAGTGGACACACTCAAGGAGAAGACCACCTAGGCACAAACACAAGAAGCAAAGCTCAAGGAGAAGTTCTAGTCTATCACCAGGGATATCAAAGAAGCGCATAAAGGGTAGGTGGCTCAGGATGAGCCACATGTCAGTGTTGGGGGCCTATTGGAAGCAGGCCAAGGCAGAAAGAAAGGAGATTTTGGGAAATAAGGCATGGACAAGGAAAGAAACAACCAGAAGGAAAAGGAGCATGCACGCATGAATGGAATACCTAACGATGGTAGGGTTAGGGTTTTTTTAATGTATTGTAATGGATAAAGAGCTAGAAGTATATAAATAGAGATACCTAGGTCTCAGAGAGAGAGACGAGTCATATTTTATAGAGAGAATTGTTGTAGCAAGTCGATATGTAACATCTTGTTGTATGACCTAATTTTGTAATTTGTTGAGCTAGAGAGGACGAAGGAGGGTAGATATTGAGGCTTAGATCATAGGCTGAGGATCCTGGTGTGATATAGTCTGCCTCATATAGATCTTACCCAACTGAGAAGAGTTGTAAGCATGTGGTTCTGTAGTGATCGAACGACTATAATAAAAGAGTTGAGAGCCAAATCTTTTGGACATATCCCAAGGGGGGGGTGAACCACGATAATATATGTTTTATGTGATTGAATACATGTATGCCTTTATTATCTTTTAGTAGCTATTGCTAAGATAAATGAATGAGTCATTGTATTTTCTACATAAATCGTAATAACAATGTATTGCATTAATAAGTTATAGTAGCACTCCCATTACATAGTTATCATATCTCTCACTCAATCCTAGGCTGCAAACACATGAGTCTTGCAACCACCCATTAAGACTATCTCGGGTGAGACGGTGCAGTGAACCTTGTGTGTTGTGCTTCCTTATGGTTTACCAGGAGGGTCGATAGTTTTAGAGGATTTGTTGCAAACATGAACATACATGAACCTTGGGTCACTCAATATGAACTTAGATAGGAAATAAGAAAGCCAACACGTGAAAATAGAGTTTAAGCCCTGATGCATAGACCATATACCATTCAAACAACAATTCTGTTGGCGGGAAATGGACTTGGAACTTGGAATTTTAAAACACCGGTCCTTTTCACCACACATGTCCACATGGCTTAAAACTTGGCATGGGTTTGTTAATGCTCTGGGTTTATCCCATGGTTCTTGTAACCTCACCATATGAACACATGATATTACACTTGGCACATGAAATTTTCACAACAAGGTGTTAGCCCTCGATCACAGGTATTAAACCATATATCTACACACCCAAGAGTGAAGGATATAACCATTGGAGCATTCTATTGTTAGGTCATTATCCACATGGGGCCATACGACCGAGTACTCCGTCGAGATTGGGGGCCAACGCACTAACAGTGTTACAATTTTGCCCAGTTTGCGAGAACTTTTGCATGTGTTGGGTTTTGGTGCAGGAAAAACACAAAGACTGAGTTAGTTTGTCAGTGGGTGAGTTTTGGATAGCAAGTACAACAAGCTTGAAGGGGAAAACCTCCAGGAGGTGTAACTTCTTCATTTTTTGGCTAAACCAAGTGCCAAAAAATCCTAGCTAAGGGTTTTTGGACGTTCTGGAGCAATTGGAGCCATCTATTTTGTATTCTTAGCACTATAAGATAAATTTTTAAGAATAATTAAAATGATACAAGGGAAGATGTACCAGGAGATGTAGCCTAAGAGAGGGGTGAACTCATTTATAATTTTTTGTGTTATGTGTTCATTATTGATGATTTTTATCTGTCTGATATGCTTCTTTTGTTTAAGTAAAACTCATTAATTTTATGTGTTAGTAACTTGATCCAATTACCCAAACACATATCATTTACACACTTTCAATTTAAACAGATAAGTCTTGTTCATTTTAAAGATCTATTGGAAACATATTCATTCCATTTTCAGATCAGTTTGTATCAGAGCATAGGTTTTTGAAGGCTTGATTGTTTGCATGTTTTTTTTGTTTTTTCTAATGCTTACAAGGTTGAATCTCACAAGAGGAGAATGTCAACTTGTAGAGCCAAGTTCTCAAATGTCAAGAAGGATAAATATCAAATCACCTCAAGTTTCAAGGAGATATTAACCAAGTATGGCTCATGAGAACATCCATAGAACTCTTCCTTCAGAGGAGGAAAACTTCAAGAAATCTTTTTATGATATGACTGAGATGGTCAAAGTTTTGTTTGATGAAAGGAATGCAAGGTTTCAAGGTGAAAGCTCCAACCCTCCAAAGGGTAATGGAGACAGTGGTGATAAAACTCCAAAGGGAAACGAAGAGAGTGGTGATTCTCCACCTCCTTCACCTCCATATTCCACCTCTTCCACCATTTCACAACCACCTTCAAATTCTCCAAAATATAATGGTAAAACTCCTTTACAAACCCCTTTAATAAATCTTGATATTAATTTTGAATTGCCTATGTACAATGGAGAGGTTAATGCTGAGAAATTAGATAACTGGGTTCGTCAGATTGAAGTGTATTGTAGGATACAAAGAATCACAGATGATGGAACTAATATTCAACTTGCTTCTTTAAGATTGGACATTGCAACACGCATTTGGTGGGAAGCCAAAACTCAAGAGCACATCAAGAAACATGGTAAATTTTTATCCTCTTGGAATGATTTTATTGTTGCAATTAAAAGGAAATTTTATCCATTAGCATACATAAAGAAAGCTATTATGGATTGGAAAAACTTTAGGCTATCTAAAGGGAAAGATGTGCAAAGTTTCACTCAGGAATTTAGGAGAAGAGCTTTGGTTTTGGGTGTAGATTTGTCTTCAAAAGATACTTTTCTCAAATACATTGGAGCATTGCATAACTACTTGAAGCATACAATACTTATGTTTAACCCTTCAAATCTAGATGAAGTATGTGTGTAGGCTACTCATTTAGAGGCAAGAGGAAGGAATGAACCTAAAGAGGGAAGCAAGAAGTTTTTTAATGGAGACAAGAGAAAGAGGAAGTTTGAAGGAAATGGAAAGAAAAATGCTTCAGTAAAGAAAGAGAGAGAGAAACTCTCATGTAAAAATTGTTCAAAGGATGGCCATGATGAAGACAATTGTTGGAAACTTCATCCTGAAAAGAGACCCAAAAATTTCAACAACAAAGAGAAACCAAACATCGTTACAAATGTACAACAATATTTAGGATCTGATTCAGAAGATGAAACAAAGATCACAATGTTCAAGGTAAGAATACTATTCCAAGTACTAGTTCTTGAAATTCTACCATCAATGAAACTCAACATGAAAAATAAAGGATAGAGCTTTTCCACATAAGGGTAATTTCAAAACATACCAGGATAGACTCTTTTTGATACAGGATCACAAGCGAACCTTATTTTTTAATACATTGTCAAGAAACTATATTTGGAAACTACTCCTCATCCTAAACCATGCCCTCTAGGTTGGATATGTGACAATGCCAAATTGCATATGAAAAGAAGGTGTAAAATCATATTTTCCATCACTGCAAACTATATAGATGAGGTAGAGCTTGATGTCATTCCATTGGATATTTGTGGTATTGTGTTTGGAAGCTCATACTTATATGATAGGAGAGCCATTTTTCATCGTCATGAGAGAAAGTATCATTTGTTTAAAAATGGAATTGAGTACATTGTTAGAGACATACAAAGAAGATGAATTTGTCACTTGCAAATGCTGGACAAATGAAAAGACTAGTCAATGCTAGTAAGAACCTTGTACTTTTGATGACTAAACCCAAAGACAATGATGAAGAAAAAGTTCTCAAAGGATGTGATACAAAGTTATAATCTGATTTGCATGAGGTTTTTAATGAAAATGTTGAGTTGTTTCAGGAACCAAGGGGATTGCCTCCTAAAAGGGGTGTCCAACAAGAGATTCTATTGCAGAAAGGAGGTCCTCTTCCAAACATTCACATGTGAAGGATGTTAGACATGGAGAATGTTGAAATTAGAAAACAAGCCAAATATTTTCTTGACAAAGGGGTCATCAAACCAAGCACTTCGCCATGTAGGTCGGCAATTGGTTTGGTAGAAAATAAAGATTGTATATGGTGAATATGGGCATATTTCATAGCCTTGAACAAGACTGCAGAGATGATTGTTGAAGGAGACATATGGAAGAAATATTTGAGATCAAAGAAATCTCCATTTCATGCCTTGAAAAGTTATGTTTTTCACTTCGTGATAAGGTATAAAAAAGACTTTTATGACAAAGTTGTCGATATGCTTACTAGGCCTATTGTTAGTGTTTTAGTTATTTTCAAGCATAATCTTATCATGCATGAGAGATATTGGGAACAATATGCTATATATGTTGATTTCAAATATTTTTATGCAACTTTATGTCATGATAAACAAGTTTTCGAATTGGATTTGTATGTGCATGGTAAACTTTTGTATCTTGGCAAGCTATGTTTTTCACGGAGTGAAAGAGTCAACATGATAAGGGAATCACATTATTCTCTTGTTGCTAGTCATTTTGGTATGGGAAAGACAATGTATAGATTGCAAAGAAAGAATCCTAAGTTTTGGGATGAGCATCTACACTACTTTCAGCCTGCTTATAACTAGGCCAAGAAGTTCATTGAACCAGTTTAGTTTGTGCAACAAACCATTCAAGAATAGTTGAGAAAGAGCCAAGCCAAGTACACAACAAGGCATGACAAGTTTCATATTGGTCTCAAAGGCACCAATCCAAGCAAGGCTATATGTATTGAGGTTGGAAAGGTGAGGGAAATGTACCCTCATCTTCAGATAGAATGAAAGTAGTCTTTTGGAGGTCCAAAAGCTTCCTAATGGGGAGGTGTGATCCAGGGGATCAAATTTTTCTCAAAATCAAAGTTCCCGAAATCACTTCAAAACAAAAATATGATTAGGTCTTGTTGTTACGAACCCAACACAACTTTAACGGGATCAAATAGACGTTGTATGAGAAAGATATCGCATTTTGTTCCTTTTTCCAAACATGCAAAATTTTGTTGACTATGCAGTCCTTACAATCCGTACAATGTTGACATGGCATATGGCCGTACAGTGGCATGGAAGAGTGTTGAGTTGGCATGATGACAGAGTAGGTGTTGACAGACATGGGTGAATCGTATTTTGACACGTGTCATTGTTGTGGGTGAATGTAATGGTTCCATGTGGCCCAATCATGGGCTAGCATGTAGCACCCCTCCAGTGGTTGGTTGTGGTAAAATTTTTTAAAGACTCCATAGGAGTCGAACCCGCGACCTCCGGGCATGGGGGAGAGCTTTGGCAGGGCCAAGGTACTAGGCCGCCCACAATGGGTCTTACACCATAATGTTTAAGTTATTTAATTGAATTGAATCAAACTTTCAGTTGGTGAATTAAAGGGCCTAGGCTAGGCCCCAACCCATGGCCCTTTTGCATGCACATGACCATAAACCTTTGGTACACAACCAAAGTTTAAGCCTCGATGCATAGACCATATACCATTCGACCAACAATTCCATTGGCGGGAAACTGACTTGGCACTTGGAGTTTTAAAACACCAGTCCTTTGCACCACACATGTCCATATGGTTTAAAAATTGGAACGGGTTTGTTAACACTCTAGTTTTATCCCATGGTTCTGGTAACCTCACCATATGACCACACGATAATACACTTGGTTCGTGGAATTTTCACAACAAGGTGTTAGCCCCCGCTCATAGGTATTAAACCATATGATCGCAAACCCAAGAGCAGAGAAGATAGCCAGTGGAGTGCACGACTATTAGGTCATTGGCTACATGGGGCCATACGACCGAGTTCTCCACCAAGATTGGGGGCCAGCGCACTAATGGTCCTACAATTTCACCTAGTTTGCAGGAACCATTGCGTGTGCTGAGTTTTGGTGCGGGAAACACACAGAGGTCGAGTTAGTCTGTTAGTGGGTGTGTTTTAGCAAGTAGGTACAAGAAGCTTGAAGGGGAAAACTTGCAGGAGGTGTAACTTCTTCATTTTTTTGCCAAACTAAGTGCCGAAAAATATCAGTGAGGGGTTTTTGGACATTATGAATCCATTGAAGCCATTTATTTTGTATTCTGAGCACTGTAAGAGAACTTTTTAAGCATAATGAAAATGATCCAAGGGAAGCTGGACCAGGAGATGTAGCCCAAGAGAGGGGTGAACTTCTTTATCATTTGTTGTGTTATGTGTTCATTATTGATGGTTTTTATCTGTCTGATATGTTGCTCCTATTTGAGTAAAACTCATTGATTTTATGTGTTAGTAACTTGATCCAATTACCCAAACACATACCATTTACACACTCGCAATTTAAAGAGATTTAAGTCTTCTTCATTTTAAAGATCTATTGGAAACATATTCATTCCATTTTCAGATCTTGGGAGATCTTGTTGAGTTGGTGCTCAATTAAGGACATTGGTGTCTCTAGTAGGTTGGTGCCTACAATATTTGTAACAATGGGTTGGTACCTATGGACATTTATAAAGATAAGTTTATGGTTTTCTCTCGATTGGGTTTCCATGTTAAACTTTGTGCATCCTGATTTTAGTTTATATGTGATTATTGTTTCACATATAATGAATTGTTAAATAAATTCAAAAGTATCTTATATTAATTCACCCCCCTCAATATAAGCATAATTTCAAGTTCCTTCAAAAACAATTTAACTATTGTAAGATAGATCTTGAGCACATATGGATTGTGAAGAAGGTCTCCCTATAAACAAAGCTCCTTTGTTCGATACAAACTATTCATCATGGACTATAAGAATGAATACATATTTGAAGGAACTTGGGTTTGATATTTGTGAATCTGTCTCAACAAGTTCTAGAAATGAAGCTGGGAAGGAATCAAGTGAAAACAATGCAAAAGCAATATATGTTATCTTGAGTGGCTTATCATATTCTGAGAATGTCAAGGTAATGAAGTTTACATCAACTAAACATATTTGGGAAAAGCTACAAAACAATTTTGAAGACAGATATAGTGATTGTTCCAACTGTGAATTAGAGACAAAAGAAGAAAAAATTGTGAGAAAGCTAAAAGGAGGACCTGCCAAATACAAGGGTAAGATACCCTTCAAATTATTTAATTGAGGTAGAATAGGGAATTTGTCTACTAAGTGTCCATATGTAAAAGGGGAAGATAGTGATGATGAAGAAGAATATCTCTCCATAACCATGGAAAAAAATCCTCTTAATGAAGAAAATGAAGATATTCAGAAAGAAAATCCATATTCAAAAGAAGAAGAAGATATTGAAGTGGAACTCGTTAGTGCCTTAAAAAAAATAAAGAGGCTTAGGAAAAAGAATATAAAGCAGAAGGAGAAATGGAAGAAATATGAAGAGGAGGGTCATGATATTGAAGAAATATAGAAGACAATTATCATCCTAAAAACTCAACTAGAAGAGGAAAAAAGGATAGAAGAAGTGGTGAGAAGCTAGTCGAAAGAAAAAGGAAGAAAATTGCAAGAGGCTAGAATATGAAAACATTTCCTTAATAAAAGAACTATAGAAAACAACTAATTAATTAAATGGAATCTTGAAGTTTGGAAAGAGTACCAAAATATTAGATAATATTGTAAGTTTCCAAAGGTCACCATTCATTAAGACTGGTCTTGGCTATGATGAAAAAAAAAACCCTCAGGGAGATGCAAGCACTAAGGTCACAAAGCCATCAAAAAAGGAAAGTGAAGAAAAGCCTAAAATCTATGCCAATATTCTCAAAGTCTCCATCGATAATGGAAACAACAACATAAAATGCAATGATGACTAGTAGAAACTTGATTCTTCTCACAAGAATAAAAAGCGTGAGTCAGAAGATTTGTTCCACCCAAAAGGACTTTCACAAACTGGTACCAAAATCTCTTTCTTGACTAGTTTTTTTCTTGGAATAATTTTGGTCATAAGGAAATATATTGTAGAGCTTATGAAAGAAGTGATCATGTAAGAGATCGAAATATAGGTTCTTATAATACCTCAAAGGATGAATATGTGAGAAACAAAACAAGAAGTTCTCATGGGTTTACTAACAAAAACTACAATTCATTTTCTCCTATACTTGATTACAATATTGAATGCTATAAGTGCAATAACTATGGGAACATAGCATGTTACTGTAGAAGAAACATACTAGGACCTCCTAAACAAAATAGGGAAGAATATGTTCTTTCCAAACATATAGAAGAAGACACAAAGGCTTGGAAAAGAAAGCAAAAGCAAGAAATAGGGAGAGATGAAACTATTTGTTATGAGAAAGGATGTGATAAGATATATGAATATGGAAGGGAGATTCATTGTTTTTATTCTCACTTGAAATATGTAAACCCCATTTCTAGAAAAGGTAAGGCTAGGACATTTCCGTGTGAAAATGGAAATTCAATTTTACAATACTCTTTTAGACAAGACAAGTCACATGATTGGTCCTTATCAGATAGGGATGTGGAGGTAGAAAGAAATTCAAATAAATTCAATACTAAAGCTTCACCTCATTCAGAAGATAAATATCATGACTTTGGAGTGGAAGGTTTTATCAATTAAAAGAATCAAATAGAAGGATCAGTGGTGGATACTTGTAGTAGATATTGCCTAGATAATGATCAGTTGGAGATATACTTTTAAATTACACATCAGAGTGCTTGAAGGGAAGAATGATATCAGGGAAAATATCCCTTTTCCATTGATGTCAAAGAGGGAGAAATTTCAAACACAAGAGAAGTCACAAGTAGAGGAAGAATTGCAGACACAAGGAGAGTTGCAGACAAGGGGAGTATTACAGAATTGAATAAGGATTGACATCAATGAAAAAGGGGGAGATTGTTGGAAATATTGTTGTCATTGATTTCAAATATATGGGGAGTCTACATATTTCCAATATATATATATCACAATCCTACAATATGTCCAAGATAAATATTACAAGATGGAGATTGTTGAAAGTATTATTTTTGGATTTTTGATGATTAGTTTGGATACCCTATATTTGAAGGATTTTTAGCCTACATACTTAGATAAAATGGTAGAGCACGCTATATGGTTAGAAATATTATTCTAAGACCTTTCTAATGGTATATGGAATTACCTCTAACTCTCTAGGAATGAGAAGAAATGAATTTTTTCGTCTGACAACTTAGCCAAAAAATTTAGGTCGACTCAGCCAGTCTTTACAGGTTGGCCCTGAAAGAGGGGACATAGTTAATATAAACATAGGAAAAATGTGCACATTTTTAGTTCAACCAAGAAAGATATCAAGTCTAAGGTGTGCATAAGTTATCTGAGGTGCGCTAAAGGAGTCGAAGTGTCTTTTTTGGATCCAAAGGTGTGCAAAAGAAGTTTGAGGAGTTTTCCTAGGATTTTCTTGTTCTTAAGGTGCATTGTGAAGGAATGAAGATCCATGATGATGCAATGTGCATTGTTTTGAGGTTTTGATGCTGCAAGCTTAGATCATATTATGGAAATGATGCTATGAGGCTCACTATGGCATGAAGGATACATGTGACTAGAGTTTGAAGAATTGTCTGTAGAATGAAGCATGTAAGTGAAGTCATAAGTAATCTATGTATGAAGATATTAGGTTGGTATCTACACATATCTTGTTGAGTTGGTGCTTAGGTGAGGGGATTTGTGTCTCGAGTAGGTTGGTGCTTGCAAATATTGTTACAGTAGGTTGGTGCCTACAGGTGTTGTTGAGTTGGTGCCAAGTTGAGGATATTGGTGTATCTAGTAGGATAGTACATACTTCTTGTTGAGCTGGTTCTCAGTTAAGGAGATTGGTGTCTCCAGTAGGTTGATGCAATTTTATGGTTTTCTCCTTATTGAGTTTCCATGTTAAACTTTGTGCGTTATGATTTGAGTTTATATCTGAATATTTTTTCTTAGCTAACGAATGATTGATGAACGGTTAAATAAAGAAAAAAGTGTCTTATACTGGTTCACCCCCCCTCTTAGTATAAGCATAAGTTCAACAAATTGCACATTTTCCTTGATCTCGAGATTAGTCAATATGCTTCAAGCATGAAGCTATCTCATACTAAGTATGTTAGGGATCTCTTGGTTAGATTCCACATGATCAACTACAAGTCGATAGCCACACCCTTTATGTCTGGGGTACATATTGCAGCGAAAAATGACCGTTTTAAGATTTCAAAATTTTTCTAATATTTAACATTTGGATTTTGTTTCAACTACCCTAAAGCATCTTTAGTTAAAAAAATTATTGAGTACAAAATAGACATGGAACTTTTATCTACTACAAAATTGACTTAACAAAATACTTGAATCCAAATCTACATCACATTGGAAATAATTGCAGTCCATACCTCATTCTTGTTGTCTTCTAATGACTTTCCTAATCTTTTTCTATCTACCTTAACATTGCCCAAGATAAATAACAATTACCATAACTTGGTTAAATTAAAAAATTATTCTTTAAAAGCTCTATATAGGACTTTGTTCGTCATTTCTCTTGTTTCATAAATTCTAAGCTTAAGTATTAGTGTTATTTGAGAATCTCAATCAATCATGGACGAATCCTTAAATCAGGTCATTTGAGGTAAGAATAATTTACACAATATTATATATATATGTATACATTATCAAACTATATATATATATATAATATTTTTCATAATCATAATTAAACACATTTAATTAAATGCAATTGTTGTGTTATGTATTATATGTAGATAATATTTAATGAGTCTTGTTGTACATTGAGAAGGGGATCGACCTCGTGGGAAGGAATGAAAGCACAACTTTGGTCCGATCCTAATCTATAAACACCATTAAAATATGTAATAACATTTCTGCACAGTTTTAATATAAAAGAGGATATCTATTTTCTTCAATTTGTAATCTTCTTTTGTTTATCTTAATCATTTCTTAATTGTCTGAAATATTTTCTAAAATATGGTTAAGGAGTTATAATTAGATGGATATTTGATATATTCAAGATTTATTCAGTTCAAAATGTGTCTTCTTATTTATGAATGATATTAATTATCTCACATTGATACATTGATTCTTTCTTTAGTTATTATAACAATTTTTATATTGGAGATTAATGTTAAAACAATTTGGTGTGGCGTACTTTACTAGATATGGCTTTGGTGTTAATTGTTTATATTTTCTTGAAATACATTTAGATAATTGTATCATGCATATCATTTGATACCACATATTCTTTGAAGTGTTAATATTTATGGATGGCCATCCTCCATTTGTAATAATACTTTTTTGTTTAAATTTAAATATTACATTTTAATATTTAAAGTATAATTTTTTATTTCTTTCATATTTTAATTTGATAACTTGGGAAATACAGATAATGGTGCCCTCTCTAATTAGATGAATTGTGTAATTTGTTGTTTATATGTTTTTTCATGTTTTTCATGACCTTTCCCCTTTAGATATTGATTTTACTTCTTTATGCATGTGAGCTTTATTGAATATCATTTGATTGAGGGTTACCCCCTCCGTCTTCTGGATTATTCCAATAAATCCTAAAGAGGGGAGGCTTTATATAAGCCTCATAATATGCCTTGGCATTATTCCCTCGCTAGGAACAACTTGAGGAACAACATTCTTTTTTGTGCAGTTGTCGGGGATAGAAGTTTAAATGTTTCTTTTCCCTCGTTAATGACAAAGTTTAAGTTCAGACTCTTAGATGTGAACAATAATAGAACAACAAACATTTAGTTCTTCAAAGAATATTTATCAATTTGAATTTTCATGACTCCACATTTAGGAAACTCCACAAATTTTCCATGGCAAATTCAATTGCTTCAATAGAAGTTGCAAGGTATGCCCCTTTTGATTTTTTATGGGGTAAATTTATTCCTCCGTTTCAAGAAGATGATAATGATATCCCTCGACAAAATTTACAAAATTTTGATGATTGTATGAATATGTTAGGTATTGTTCATGAATATGTATTAATTAATCTTTTCATGATGTCTTTGGAAAGAGATGCTCGAAAATGGTTTAGAGGTCTTCCTCATGCTAGTATTTTTTCTTTAAAATATTTCCATGCATGCTTTCACTATCATTGTAAGTTAATCTATCGAGCTGTGCTTATTTTTTAACATTGTTGTAATGATGAATATGAAATAGAACATGACCCCTATCATAGTGAAGAAGATAAAGAATTTAAGAAAGAAAGTAGTTATGAACATATCCAAGAATATTTTCAAGAATATATAGTTTATTTTCCTAAATATCAAAATCATAACTATAATTAGAATATTGTTTCCTCTTTCTGTGAGATTAATCAAGAGTTTCAAAAATTTATTAAATCTTTATTAGACATAAAATGTTGTTATTTTCGAAGAGGAAGATATTGATTTGTATACTAATTTTTCTCATTATTTTGATTATCATAAAGTTTTTGGTATAAAAGATAAACAATGTTTTGTAGAACAAATTTTAAATGACCTAAAACAAAGCTTTAATTCCCAACAACAACATGAAAAATATTTAGAAGCTTTTACATCCCATAAAGAACCAATACAAAAATCTCCAAAAGCTCCAAGAAGTACACATGATGATATGAACATTAAAACAAAGTCTGTAATTAAATCTATTTCTCAACCTTTTGTTGAAAGGGAAATTTCTCAAAATTCAATAAATAGTGATATATGTGATAATGAGAGTTTATTAATTTCCTCCCTTTATGATGATAAAGACATATATGAGCAAAAGGTAGAAATAAATGACTATGAAAGTTTACATAAGGATATGATTGTTTCATTACAACAAAAATGACATTGCAATTTACAATGAATGTGAAAGCCAAAACTTAGGTCAGATTTTTTATTGTAAGTGTAAAAGAAATAATGAAATTTTTTCTACCTTGGATTATTACAAAGCTTATCTTATTCAACAATTAATTAAATAAACACAAAAGAATGACACTTACACTAAGTTATTATTACAAAGCTTATCCTATTCAACAATTAATTAAATAAACACAAAAGAATGACACTTACACTAAGTTAGTTAATGAAGAAAAATACCCATAACATCATAATTAATTCACAATAAATATTTCATTGGAAGACCTATTGATTATGAAATAAACACAGAAGAATGGCACATACACTAAGTTAGTTAATGAAGAAAAATATTCATAGCATCATAATTAATTGACAATAAATATTTCATTAGAAGACCTATTTATTATGAATTTCAAGATTTGCAAAATCCCTCTACTTGGTAATGGAAGTTGTATTGTTGAAAATGTATTTCAAGATGTGCATAAAGCTTATTCTCCTATTGACATAATTTTTCATAATTTACATGAAGAATTAAGTTCTCAAAAAGAACCTAAAGAACATTTACATAATGTTGTTGTTCAAGAAATGATTGAAAAAGAACATAAACAAGAAACTTTGTCTGAGAATAGGCATATTTCTAAACCTATAAGTACTAATTTTTCAAATGTTGATCTACTACCTTCTTTTCTTGAGAATAAAAGTTAGTTTTTTTATTAAGCATGATGTTGTCTTAAAAAGTTATGAAGAGTTAATTACACCATTATCATCTACAAAAATATTTAGTAATCCACCTGTGTATGATGAATATGAAGATTCAAACAATGAATATTGTAAGGATATATTGTTGCCATCTATTCTTGTTTAGGAAATTATTGTCCCAAATCTTTTTAAAGACCAAACTGTGGATAAAGTAGGACATGGTTCTTCATTATTATTTTCAAAATCCTATAGAAAATCACATAATTATGTTCATTAATATAGTGATATTTTTTGGACAACTGAGAGGGGGGGTGAATAAGTTGTTACTGTGCTTAAACAATTATGCCCATTTTAAACTCTTTACAGAACACTTAAACAATTATGCCCATTTTAAACTCTTTACAAAACACTCAATGACGATCACAATAATGCAAGGAATTAAGCAATAGAATATTAAAGATCAATCAGACACATGAAATATACAGAGACAACTAGCAACCACTAGAAGGAAGCACCAACTCCCTGAGTGTTCCATCACCAACTAGATTGAAGCACCCACTTCCAACCAGGGATGATTTTAAGGATGGAAATATATTCTAAAATGTAGAAACCTTGGAAAATCTTACTAATCCTTCATATGCCAACTATAAAATGTTTGGTGATATTTTTGTAAAAATATTCAAATGTATAAGGATTTTATATAGTTTGTATAAAATTTTGGTGATTTTTAAAGTAAAATAATTTTATCCTTTAGAATCTGGGCGAATCATTTTTAGAATAACGAATCTTATTTTGGGAAAAACCATGGAAAATTAGCCCACGAGCGAATTTTAGCCCCTAAAATCATCCATGTTTCCATTCACACAGGCACCAACCTGTATAACAAAGAACAATAGTTCTCCCTTGCACCACCCTACCACCTTGTTTTTTTTGGCTGCAACTAGATGAAAGCTACAACTCCCTGTGTTCAAGCACCCACTTGAAGCTCTGAGCACAACAGTCCTCCCTAGCACCTCCCTACCACCCTAAAATATAAATCTTTGCTTCCTGAAATTTGTTACAGTGATACAATGTTTATCAATGGCTTACAAGTCTCATCATTGTTTTGCTACCCTGCTTTGCTCTGCTTCCATCAGTGTCTTCCTTCACACATGTATTGCGCTTTCTGTTTTTCTACCTTTTATTCTTTGTGCTCCATGTCCATTCTATGGATTATGCCTCTTCATGCTCTTCATTGCATCATTGTTCTTCCCTTCAGTTTGTTCACTACGTCTCATCCTAACCACTGCATAGCTAACGAGAGAATCAACCTCCTCTTTTTTGTTCTCCATATCTTTCACATGTCGAGTCCTCTGCATGATCATCATAGAAACTCTTTGTCTTGTCTGGTGGTTATACTGAAAGTGTTCATCATTAGTGGGCATTATCCTTAGATTCCTTGGCTTCTATGGAAGTTGAAACTCTTCAACTTCTCTGTCAGTTAAAGTCAGTCATCTTTGGCTTCTAAGCCCCTTCCTTCACATGACCACTGACGATGACCAAACCCTTATTCAAAAGGTGCTTCCCGATCTTGGTCTAGTGAGCACTAGCTCCATTTCTGGATATGACCTTAGGTTATGAACTTCATGTGACCACATGATTGTGATGGGACTGTTGATATTGCGATCTTGATGGTGCTTTGAAGAAGATGGTTCATATCTATCCTTTCATGATCTGCGGATCAGATCTAACCTCCCTAAATCAATGACTGAGATTTAGTTTTTGATCCAGACTCTGGGAGTTTTAAATATCAAACCTCGCTTTTCCCATATGCCAAAGTTTCGTAGTTGATAATACACTGACGCATGTCCCTCATCACATCAACGGTCCTCATTCACTTCGGGAATTTGACCTTTCAACCAGATCAATAGTTATGCGTCCCCTTTCTCGATCAACAGTCAAGATCTTCTTCGGGTCTCCAGACTTCTGTAATCTCAAATCTCAAACTTTACTTCCTCTCAAAGTATGTGGATCACTGCCACATGTCCTTGCTGACGTGGTCTGCCACATGTCCTTGCCGAGGTGTTTTGCTGACGTGGGTGAAATGTGTAGGCAATGTAGTGGGGTGTGGCGTTAGAACGTGGAGGTAGTATGTATGAATGGTTTGGTGGTTTACTCGGAGGGGGTATGAGGCGTTAAGTGGTAATGAGCGAGGGGGGTCTGAGTTTACATGAAGGTGACATGTATGAGGGTCCCACATGGAAAATACCACTAGCTCAATCTGCCCCCCCCCTACGGTTAAAGGCAGAAATCTCGGGGGAGGGGGGGTTTGATATGCCCTATCGATCGTAGATCTGAGTGCCCGATTCTTGGCCGTTGAGATTAGCATGCCCTTTACCCAACTTATCTTGTCCTTCCACTTTAGAATGATATGATGGTTGGAGTTTACTTCAGATGATCGAATGGTCGAGGATTCTTTTCGGCTCTCCGAGTCTCTGGACTTTGAAGATTTCATATCTCAAACTAACACTTTGGATCAGAAAAACCAGATTCACTTCAGACGATTTGACGCTTGGGTTATTCTTTGCATGATCTAATGACTTAGATTGAATTTAGCTGATCTGACAATCGAGAGTTCATTTTGGCTCTCTGAGTCTTTGGACTTTGGGGATTTCAAATCTCAAACTTAAACTCTCAAAGTGATTTCTTCAGAGCTTAACCTCCTCACTTCTTTATAACGAAAACAAATGACGTTCGTTGGATCAGGATCTTAGATCAATGACCCGATATGTCTACTATGCAACTCTTATGTCCTTCCACTCAAAAACGATTCGATGGCTGACAGGAATTCGGGTTTGATCCAACAACTCATGGATATTCGGATAATCAGATTCTCAATCATTTAGCCTCGTTTAGCTTACCCTTCAATTAATTCGATCCGATGAATAATGGATATTCGGGTGATAGTGATCTCATATCTCAGCCCTTGCTTACCCTATCCTTCAACTAGTTCAATTCACTAGTCATCGCATTTTCGTGAGATCCGATGGTCCACATTCATTTCAAATTTCGGGCTTCAGGTAATTCAACTTTCAAGTTGTCAATTCTTCCAAAGTGAGATTCCTCAAATGGTAACCTCCTCGCAACTCCACTGGATCTAATAGTTGTTGGTTCTTTGCGCTCAGATCCAACGGATGGGATTTGTTCCTCTCTTGTTCACTCATTCCTCTTGTCTTGAATCTGATATAATGGTCCAGATTCTTCGTAGTGTTCGATCCAATGGCCACTATCGCTCCTCCTCCTGAGCATGCGATTCCTCCCGACTTGGAAGAATTTCTAAGTGTTAAAGGCCTTCACCCTTGATCCTTCCACACACTTGGCCCTAGTGCACACTTGCGCTCTCCGTGTAATTTTGTGCTATTCCTTCTAAAAACTCATGGATTCTGGAAACTCCAACTCTGTGCCTTGTGCTAGTCCTCCTGAGCTTGTAGACAACAATTTCTCATGATCTCTTCATTCCCGATGTTATCATTATTTCTTTCATGTTTGTCATCATTGCACATTCTACCTATAATCATGCCATCGTCGTTGTTGTTCTTGCCATCAATAACAAGCACACTCAACCTGTGAACATGCAAACAATCTCCCCCTTTGGCATTGATGACAACCCTAAAAGACTGCACTGTTCTACTTAGATTTCCAACTGTAGCATCCAAAAGACACTTTTTCTCCCCCTTTGACATCAATGTCAAAGAAAACATCCTCCCCTGATCTATTACAGTACTTTTCGGAGGTATCAGTTATTCAACCAACAGATACTCCCCCTGAAAGGATGAACTCTCTTAGGTTGATAATGGGGTCACACCCAACTTCTAGCGTAGATAATCAAAATGAGCTTTTGCAAGCAGTTTAGTGAAGATACCAACAATCTGATCTTTTGATGGAATATAATGCAAAGAAACAATAGTGTTGGTCACTTGTTCCCTCAAGAGGTAATACTTTATGGGTATATGCTTGGTCTTGGAGTGAAATACAGGGTTCTTTGACACATTGATTGCACTGGTATTATCACAATGAATTGGGATCGGTGCAATATATTTTACCTCCAGGTCTGCAAGTGTCTAAATAATATACAATACTTGGGCACAACAAGTGGCAGTTGCAATTTATTCAGCTTCTGTAGTTGATAAGGAAATGAAACATTGCTTCTTGCTCAACCATGATACAAGGGAATCTCCTAAAAAGAATGCACCTCCACTTGTTCTTTTCCTTTCATCCACACAATTAGCCCAATAAACATCTGAATAGACTGATAGTTAAAAATTTTGATTCCTAGGATACCATAGGCCATATTCCATTGTTCCTTTCAAGTATCTGAATATTCTTTTGACAGCTAACAAATGACACTGTTTAGGTGCAGCCTGATACCTTCGTACCATTCCAACATCATGCATTATATCTGGATAGGATACTGTGATGTACAATAGGCTTCCTATCATAGACCTATATGAAATTTGATCAACACTAGGTGATTCATCATCCTTGCTTAGTTTGCATCCAGTGACCATAGGTGTGCTCATAGGTGTGGAATATTCCATTTGAAACATTTTCAACATTTCTCTTAGATATTTCTCCTAAGAAAGAGATAATCCTTCAAACCTCTGAGTAATTTGTATACCAAGGAAAAATGGCAGTTCCCCTATCATAGACATTTCAAATTAAGACTACATGGAAGAAGAAAACCATTGTACCAATGAAGCATTATTGCTTCCAAAGGTGATGTCATCTACATAGACCAACACAATGAGAAAATCATTACCCTTTGTTTTGATATATAGATTGTTGTCAACTGTTCCTCTCTTGAACCCTTTGTCTTGAAGATACTTATCCAGTCTGTAATACCAGGCACGAGGATCTTGTTTCAACCCATATAAGGCTTTCTTGAGCTTGCAAACAAAGTTTGGGTTATCTGACAGTTGGAAACCCTCTCGTCGTTCCATATAGACTTCTTCTTTTAGATCTCCATTTAGAAAATATCACTTAACATCCATTTGATAGACTTTAAACTGTTTATGACAAGCATATGCAAGAAACATTCTAATATCTTGCAAATGTTTCATCAAAATCTAGTCGTTCTATTTGAGCATATCCTTTGCAGAACAATCTAGCCTTATTTCTTACAATATTTCCTTTCTCATTCATCTTATTTTTGTAAACCCATTTTGATCCTATTACATTTTTATTTGTTGGCCTAGGAATGAGCTCCCAAGTGTCATTATTTTCAATCTAGTCCAGTTCCACATTCATTGATTTTAACCAATTTACGTCTTTACTGGCTTCATTAAAGTTCTTGGGTTCCACCATGGATATGAAGACCATATGTGATTTCTCAGTGTCTTTGATTATCCTTCTGAACTTTGTACACCTTTTTATTTTTTACCAATTATCTGACTTCCAAGATGATTCTTTTGAGTAATTCTAGAGGAAGGATTTGATGTTGATTGTTGTCCTAACTCTTCTTGTCTCGGTGTCTCTTCTCCATATGATTCTTGGACCTATTCATCTTTAGTTTCAGCTGTGTCCTTTGTAGTAGACTCAATATTTCTCACCTCTCTTACTGGGACTCCTTCATCAACCTTTAAATCAATGCAATCAACTAATTTACAAAATATTTTATTAAAGCATCTATATCCTTTACTATTGGTAGCATATCCTATGAAGATGCCTTCATCAGCCCTGTCATCATACTTGCCAAGGTTTTCATTATTATTCTTTATGTAGAACTTACCTCCAAAGACTTTGAAGTGTTTGATTGAAGCAGGTCTTCCATACCATAGTTCATAAGGTGTCTTGTCACTATGTGGCCTGAGGTGGGCTTTGTTAAGAATATAGACTGTTGTGTGTATTGCTTCTACCTAGTAAATTTGACCAATGTTCTTCTCATTCATCATTGACCTAGCCATTTGCTAAACTATTCTATTTTGCCTTTCAACTACTCCATTTTGTTGTGAAGTTCACGGGATTATGTATTCTCTCCTGATCCCATGTTCATCACAAAATTCCTTGAAATCACTTGAATTAAATTCTCTTGCTCTGTTGATCTTACTATCTTTAACCTCTTGCCTTTAAATTTCTCAAACGCTTCAGCTTTTTCTTTGAGAAAAGAAACCTAAGTAAGTTTGGAGTAATCATCAATGATCAGCATACAGTAGTTTTCCTCCCCTTTGACTTCTTGTCTTGATGATCCACATAAATCCATATGAACTAACTGGAGTGGTTTCTTTGTTGAAGTAGAGCTCTTGGATTTAAACTGTGTTTTGGTTAGCTTTCTTACTTGGCAGGGTTTACACATAGAGTCTCGTGGCTTTGATATTCTTGGAAGATCTTTTACTGCCTCAAGATTTTTTATCTTGATTAAGTGGTCATAGTTTAGATGTCAGATGTCCAAGTCTCCTATGCCATAACTAGCTTTCATCATGTTTTCTTAGATGACACTCTTCTTTATCTTCTTTCAACACATATACATTATTTTTTGTCCTTATGCCTTTAGCCACCACTTGTGCTCAGTTTACATACGTTATCTTATAATCTGTGGAAGTGAACACCACTTCACATCCCGTGTCACACATTTGACTTACAATGAGCAAATTATGTTTCATCCCATCTACAAGTAGAACATCCTGGACTTTTTCTTTACCGTTACTTAAACTCTCCATCCCTTTACCATTGATTTTACCTGGTTCATCATTTCCAAAGGTTACATTTCCTATTTTGATTTTATTTATAGACATAAACTTATCCTTGTCTCCATTCATGTGCTTGGAACATTCACTTTCTATATACCGGGGGTCTTTTTGTTTTTGAGTTGAAAGTACTAAACCACATTTTTCACTATCTTTCTTTTTCCATGTCCTCACATTTCTAGCTAAAGGATTTATCCTTGGATCTACCTTGTACTTATTTAGATGGCAGTTTGCATCTTTGTGGCCAAAGTTATGACAATTATAACATTCGAGCTCATTGTTCAGTAGGAAAAAAATAACCATGGAATAAATTTTGGTACTTGAAGGATGGCCTTCTTCTTGGCATTTGTTGCTCCATCTTTTGATCTCTTTGTTTTTTTTATCAGGGATCATCTTGTCTTTGTTAGCTTTTGGTGACAGAGTACTCTCATGATTTGATTGTCTGATGACTTGGAACTTAATCATCTTTACTGGCTCTTTGCTTTCTGGCTGTTAGCTGCTTGAACCATTTACATAACCTAAACGAGTCTTCAACAAAAGCGATATATGTTTGCTCAGAATGTTGTTTAGTTTTGCTGTGGCTTTAATGCTTGGAAGATTTTGGAGATATGAAGACGTGACCTATATAGACGCCCTTCTAAGCCTTAGTCACATAGACACTTATCATGGGTTAAGTGGTTCTTGTCCAACTACCCCCGGAAGATATCTTTACGTAGTCAATAATTTTAGATCGGTGTTGATAGTCGGTCGAACATGGATTTTATCTCTCTACACAAATCGTCTTCTCTAAGTCTCCATGAAACAGAAGTAAAATGATACATTCTGTGCATTTGGGTTTTAAATGAAGGACATATTAGGGTTTAAAAACCCTAATTATCATTTTTACGAAGAGGAGATATATTCTTATGAGGAGTAATAAAGTTAGTCACTTCTTCTATTTCGTGAAAGGCATAGACATACACTAAGAGAGATCTGGACTCTGCACCAAGCATAGAGATTTCATTATCCAGAAAGATTAAAAAAAGATTCTACACTTCGCAAGCTCCATGATGGCCTCAAAGCTCCATGATGGCGCATGTGTCCTCAATGCAATGGGATTTTATAAAAAGGGACTTTATCAATGTGACTGTCCACGATGGTTTGCATATCAAACTGGATTTGGTCAAAATAATGTTCCTATAACTAACATGTGCGGGCGCTCTTTTCCATCTCATTAAGGATACAATGGACCAAAATGTGGCTGCAACTAGCTGAGGGTAACTCATTCACTTGCTTTGCTGAAAGGAGATATCAAATGGTACTGCATCCTTCAGTACTTTCAAATAATAATGATGAGATTGGGCAGTCAAAGAATTTAAGTTGTGGAATGATATAGAGAAGCATCATTTCAATGACGATTCTAGTATTCATTACTGTATTGAATTGGTTATAACCAACCTGAAGTAGCTTGCATAAGTGATTCGGAGAAAGTGGAGCCATGTGAAAGATATCAAAAACTCAACAATTATCGCCCCGTTCCCTTCTCTTCGATGAAATTGATTCAGTTTTTATTTACATGATCCCACGTGAAGAATCCTGCTCCAAAAGCGAAAGGGCCCCAACCTCTACCTACAACAACCCATCAACCCATAACATCCTTCATTTTTGTGAAAACTTCTGTCGATTTTTCTTAATATTCATAACACACTAAGTCTCTACATGAATGAGATCGCGCCAAGATTCCTTGTGTGGAAGATTCTCAACAGTGTTTATTAAAGTGTGAAAACATTGGAACCCTCCACCATCACATCTTGTTGAACCTGTTATGAGTCTTATATTGCATGGTATTGGGTGGGAAAGTCCAAAATATGGTTCGGTGAGCAAAATTGTGCACAAAACAAAGTATCGAATGAAATTCACATTATTAAGAAGTATAAATTTGCAAATGTCTTTATAATTTGCTAGGGTACTTGTCATGTAGAAAACATACAGCTACCATAATTGTTTTTTTCCTCAGGGATCACTTCCATACACAGCTTTCTCCACATTTGTCAAAATGAAGTTGCGATCTTTCTATGATAAAAGATGAGATTGGTACTAATGTGTTAGATGTACCTTCAGAAAAGTAATTATAGGAAGAACTTAGAGCAGGCTTGTTCAATTTTCTTGTGAGAAATGATTAATCTAAAAAAAAGTATTGAATGATCAAATACACCATAAATATTTTGGTATTAGTGGCGTATATTCTTCAAAGATAAGCAACTTGGAAATAATGGAGTAAGCGCTAGTTGCAATCACCAGTTAGAAGCTTTAGTTGTGAGAGTCAGTTGTAGGTTTCTTAAGAGTCAGTTGAGAGTCTAGTTGTCTTTGGTTTGCATGTAACAGACTTGGTAGAGTCTTTTCCTATATAAGGATGTAATCTATCTTCATTGAATAATATAGAAGTGAGCATAGCCTCACCGTGTGTTTGTTTCGCATATTTTATCTTGGTATCAGAGCCACGGGGAGAAGGCGTGGATAGCGTGAGAAACGTTTGATCAGATGTGTGAGCAAATCCGTCTGGTGCATTCCTCCATTTACTGAAATTCTGTTGAAGAGGTAAAATACAGTTTTGTTTTTCACTTTTGTTTGGGAAGCCACGATTTGCTTGCATGAGTTTGTGTTGCGTATACAAGGAGAAGGAAAATAGTGCATGCATGCATGGAGTTTGAATCCGTATTTGAATGCGTGGAGATTTGGTGCATGCATGGAAAGCATGAATTTTTTTTGGTGAAGCGTAAGTTTCTATTTTTTTTATGCGAGTGGATATTTTTTTTAAAAGGTGTGGAGTTATAAACCTTTTATTAAAGTGGATCGTGAAGGTGTAGTTTGCATGCCATTTGCATGTGGAGTTATTAAATCGTGGAGATTTGCATGTGGAGTTTAAATGGAAAATAAAGTTCTTAAAAGTGGGTTTTATTTTGAAGTTTGTTAAAAGTGAATTTTTTCATAGTGGATATCTTGTATAAAGAGGTGAAGAGGGAGTTGTAAGTTTTTTCTTTAACAAGTGGATATTAAAGTGCATGCATGATTTAAGCTAAGAACAGAGATAGATTTAGATCAGTGGAGGATTCGAAGGCAGAGCGACGAACTTCTTAGCATAGGAGAAAACTCAACAGAAAGTTGCATATCCTTGGTGTTTCATTTGTAGAGAATATCTTGCAGTGATGGCGAATCCGCTGGTAGAGACATACCTCAACGAAGCCAACAAGTTATATGGATGGAATTTCATTAACTATAAATTCAAGATGCAGACGCTCATGGAAGGCTATGGTGTTTGGAACATTGTGAAGGGAACTGAACTGAAACTTGATGCAGCTGCAGGTGCGATAGTAGCACAAATCCAAGATTGGGAGAAGCACGAAAACAAGGCAAAGGTATTGTTGCACATGTCTATTAAAGATAGCATAATTCCACATATTAGAGAAGCTACAACTTCTGCTGCAACATGGACAACGCTTAAAGCATTGTATGAAAATAGCAACACAAATCGCATTTTGTTCCTAAACACTAAATTGTTAGGCATTAAGATGGATGGAAATGAATCTGTTAGTTCATTTTTGGGTCGTATTAAAGAGGTGAATGACAAGCTAGTAAATATAGGGGAAACTATTTCCAACACTAATCTGGTCACTATTACCTTAAATGGTATGCTAGAAGATTATCATATGTTCATAACAGGTCTCACAACAAGGGAGAAACCTCATACGCTTGAAGAACTGACAGGTATTTTGCTGCAAGAGGAAGAGAGGCGCGGTAATCTGAAGCCTACAAGTAAAGATTTGGCACTGTGGTCAAATAATAGATCTGCGAGAGGGAGATCAGGAGTAAGAGGCAGAGGAGGCAGTTCATGGTAGAGAGGTGGTTCATGGCAGAGAGACAGTTCATCGCAGAGAAGACAACATCCAAATCAAGGTATGCAATCTGATAGGAATGAGTCAAAGAGTTGTTTTTATTGTGGTCGACCTGGACATATTGTTAAAGATTGTCATAAGAATAAAAGTGATGAGGCTAGGAATAAACCTAGAACACATTCAGTTCATTATGCAGAAAAATATTCAAATCAAGATCTTAGATTATTTATTGTTAGTGATGATATTGATGAACCCCCGAATATTGACTTACAGGATCTTAGGTTGTTAGTGTCTAATGTTGCTTTATCTACTGAAACAGATGATTCTGATGCCTGGTTTGTGGATTCCAGAGCATTAGTACATATGACTTGTAATAAAAATTGGTATGCTAATTTTAAAGAAACACATAATGGTGCCAGCATATATCTTGGAGATGACTGCACTCATTAGATCAAAGGATATGGAGACATTCCTATGACACTTCTAAATGGTACTATTCGATACATTCGCAATGTGGTGTATGTGCCAGGAATAAAGAAAAAATTGATCTTTGTGTCCACCATTATAGATCAGAACTTAAAGGTTGAATTCTTCAAGAATTATTGCATAGTGAAGGATCTGTTGGACCACTTCCAAACTGTTGCAATGAGAGTTAGAGCAGGAGGTCTATACAAACTTGATGTTACCAGCAAAGCACATCATGTACTGACTTCTTCCACTATGCCAACAGATATTCTTTGGCATCAAAGGTATGGACACATCAATCATCCTAATTTATTGTTATTACAGAAAAAGAATATGGTTGAAGGACTTCCCATTTTAAAGAATGAGAAGGTTTCTTGTGATGGATGTGCATTAGGAAAGATACACAGAGATGAATTCTCCTCTAATCCTGATAAGAAAAAGAGAGATGTGTTAGATCTTGTGCATACTGATGTTTGTGGGCCTATGCAGACTAGGTCTTTAGGAGGTGCATTTTACTTTCTGTTATTTATTGATGATTGCACGAGATACACATGGGTTTACTTCCTCAGATGAAAAAGTGATGTTTTCGAGTACTTTAAGGAATTCAAAACCATGGTGGAAAAGAAGACAGGAAAATCCATCAAAATCCTCCGTTCAAATCGAGGGGGAGAGTATAAATCAAGGGACTTCAACAAATATTGCAAAGATAATGGAATAGTACAACAGTTTACAGTACCTCACACTCCATAGTAAAATGAAGTCGCTAAAAGGAAAAATAGAACTCTGGTAGAGTGTGCACGTAGTATGATGAAAGGTAAGAATCTCTCAAATGCATTTTTGGATGAAGCCATAAATATTGTAGTTTATTTAAAGAATAGAATTCCAACAAGGTGTCTTGATAATGTTACTCCTTTCGAAGCCTTGTATGGTTCCAAACATGCAGTTAATAATTTGAATGTATTTGGGTGTAAGGCTTTTGCACATATTCCAAAGGAGAATTGGAGGAAATTGGATGCTAAAGCCAATAAATATATTTTCATTGGGTATTGTTTTGAATTTAAAGCATACAAATTGTTTGATCCTGCTACTCACAAAGTATTTGCAAGTAGAGATGTACTTTTCCATGAGCAAGAAGCAGGAAATCGTGATGACAACAGTCATGAGGAATGGTAGAGACTTCTTGATGAAGGAGTTAAAGAAGAGCAGCAGCAGCAACAACAACAACAGCCCACACAGCAAAATCCATCCCTGCAGCGACAACAATAGTAGTAGCAAGAAGGACTCAGTGATATGGACAATTCAAGTAGTCACAGTTCACCTAGAGGTGAAGACAGATCTTCACAAAGTGGGGAGGAAGATAATCAGTTGATAAGATCTTCAAGACATATTCGACTTCCTGAGAGGTATAAAGACTATGCCCTAATGAGTAGCATTTCAAATTTCATAGAACTCATGAGTTTTGATGAAGCTAATGAACATGATGAATGGTGAAATACAATGGAGGAAGAATATGAATCTATAATGAAAAACAATACTTGGGAATTGACTGAATTTCCTAAACATAAGAAGCCCATTGGATGCAAATGGATATACAAATCCAAGTTTAAATCAGATGGTAGTATAGATAAGTATAATGCCAGATTGGTGGCAAAGGGGTATTCACAAACAAAAGGTATTGATTATGCTGAAACATTTACACCAGTAGCTAAATTCAATACTATCAGAATGTTAATTGCTTTAGCTACAAAGTACCATTGGAAGCTGCATTAGTTAGATGTTAAATCTGCATTTTTGAATGGTGAGTTAAAGGAAGAGGTTTACCTTACTCAACCTGAAGGGTTTGTTGAAAATGGGAAAGAATACTTAGTGTGTAAATTAAAGAAAGCATTGTATGGACTAAAACATGCACCTAGCTCATGGTATGAAAAGATAGACTCTTTCTTTCTTCAACAAGGTTTTATGAGGAGCAAAAGTGATCTAAATATGTATACCAAATTTGATGAACAGGGGTATATAGTATTGATTTCATTATAT
>SNQJ01S0056341.1:60779-79871 GCA_010110895.2 Picea sitchensis | reverse complement strand
TTTTTTCTGTCTTGCATGTTTTCCAAATCTTTTTCTGTAGTCGTTTACCAGAGTTGTAGCTCTGTAGCTGTTAGCATGGTTAGCATTAGAACAGTAAACATGAATGCTGTCAATTATGAATGGACACCCTAGTTTCCTACGGGCAGGTTGGCGCAGTGAACTCCATGATTTTGCATGCTACTATAGGCAGGCCAACTGTCTTGGTTTCCTACATAGGTAGGACAGCTGGCACCTGCATGTCATATGTACTCCTTTTCTGAAGTTGTAATATAACAGGTTCCGCCTTTTACTTAAATATATATATATATATATATATATATATATAACTTAGGAAATGTTCTAGGAATGATTAATCCTAGAGCCAAGTTCCATAGTTTGCGGTATTCCTTAAACCACCATCACCATTTAGTAGAAGACATAAGCTTCTGCTATAGATTCGGTTTTCGGTCATCCTAAAACCACCGGATTTAGAGAGCACATTCAGCCATCAATAGTTACACACTTCCAAATTTCAGTTTCACACTTCCAGACTTCAGCTCTCTTCTTGGACTCACATACACCTCTTCGGATTAAGGGGGGGAATGTTGGAGACCTAATATTCTAGGGTTATGGTATTAGTCACTTGCGTAGGAACGTGAAAGTTCAAGTGAATGTAACAAATATCGGGAGTCCAAGAGATGTATTGGAATACAGATACAAATGTCAACATCATTGTGTTTATATATGTATCATGTTAATGATAATATACAATTCACACTTTATCTTTATTTTGTGTGTCCAACAAGATATAGTCCCAATTTTGTTGTAATTTTGTAAGTCTTTATTTGAAACTTGATGGGGAGAAGTAATTGCCTGCCATATACCAGCTCATATGGAGTGAAACCGATAACATATTTACATGTAGTTTTGTAATGCCACAAGGCCTCTAGAAGTTTTTCTGCCCAATTTGTTCTATGGAATTGATTTGTCTTGGTCAAAATCACTTCTAGAACCTTATTTTTAGACTGCACTTGGCCATTGGCTTGTGGATGATATGGAGTGGAATTACAACACTTTATATTTTACTTCTTCACCATTGAATGAACTATCTTGGAGGTGAATTGTGCCCTCTAATCAGTCAAAATCTCTCTGGGCACCCCAAATTGAACAAAAACATCTCCAAATAAGAAATATACTATTGACTATTCAATGGCATATGGTAAAGCTTTGGCTCCTACCCATTTGGTAACATAATATGTGTAGATTAAAATATACCTCTTTTATCTTGATGTAAGATTGATGGGCCCTACAAAGTCTAAGGCCCACTTCTCAAATGGTCCTATAAGAAGTTGAGGTTGTAGTGGCATCTCATCAGCTAAAACTGGATGACCCATCCTATTGAAACTATCACAACTCATAACGTATTTTTTGGCATCCCTGAAGAGAGTGGGACAATAATACCCTAGGATAAGGATTTTGTAGGATGTCCGTTTATATGAAAAGTGTCCACCGCAGGGCTCATCATGACATGCATTTAGAATTTCCTTCATTTCATCCTCCCTAACACATATATGGATAATCAAATCTTCTCCAGTGTAGAAAATGTCTCCTCTCGTCGAAGAGTATTTATCACTTTTCCTAATGACCTTCTACTTTCCCTTGGTGAAACGTGCGGTGGAAGTTTTCATGTAGACAAGTAATTTGCAATGCTAGCAAACCATGGAGTTTTAATAGAAATTGCAGAAATGTGTTCTTCATGAAAATTTTCTTCTACAGGAATTATCTCACCCGGATTTTTGATACGGGAGAGGAAATATGATACTTGATTTTCCTTCCACACCCTATCTAAAACATTGATGTTAAATTCCTGTAATAGTAGAATCCATCTTGTTATTTTACCATTTTTTATAGGTTTAGTCATTAAATACCTGATGGAAGAATGATCTGTGTGCAAAAATAATTCATATCCTGTAATATAATGTTGAAATTTATTAATTGAATAAACAAGTGCCAAAAATTCCTTCTCTATCACAATATAGTTGAGTTTAGCAAGACTCAGGTTTTTACTGATGAAGTAAATAACATATGTTTGTTGAGTTTCCTTATGACCCAAAACTGCTCATATAGCTAAATCAGATGCATCTGTAGATATGTGGAAGGGTAAATTCCAATGTGGTCCTCTCAACACTGGAGTCATGGAAATGTTTTCTTTAAGTGCATCAAAAGAATCCATGCAATTAGTATTCCAATAAAATTCAACATCCTTTGCAAGCAATTTTAAAAAATGCGAGGATTTTTTTGTAAAATCTCTTACAAACCGACTATAATACCACAAATGTCCTAAGAATCTCCTCACATCCTATTGAGCAGATGGAGTTGGAAAATTGACAATTGCCGTGATATTTGTTGGATCAACCTTAGTACCTACAACTGAAACATGATGACCAAGCACAATACCTTCAATATGAATCATAAAACATTTTTCATTAATTAAGGAAAGGTTTGTTTCTCAACATCTATTTAAAAAAAATTCCAGGTTATCCAAGGCTTCTCCAAAAGTTTTCCCATAAATTGAAAAATCATCCATGTACACCTCTACACAATCATTGATTAAATCAACAAAAATAGCCAAGGTTTCCCTTTGGAATGTGGCAGGTGCAATATAAAGTCCAAAGGGTAATACCTTGTAGTCATAAGTTCCCCAAGTAAAATCAAATGTCATTTTGTCTTGGTCTTTAGGTGATTTTCTTATTTTGTTGTAGCCATTGAAACCATCGAGGAAATAAAAGTATTTCTTTCTAGCCAATGTGTTCAGGACTTGGTCTATGAAAGGTAGAGGGAAGTGGAATTTCAATGTGGATTTATTGACTTCTCTGTAATATACACATACTTGCCATTTTCCATTCTTCTTGGGAACGATTACCAAGGGTGAAATCCATTGGCTATTTTATATAGGGTAGATGAAATCTACATTTAGTAATTTTTGAAGCTCCCCTTTTACAATGTTTTTTAATCTTGGGTTCATTCGTCTTTGTGGTTGTCATACATGTTTAATATTTTATTGTATCTATATGTGATGGGTACAAATATCGAGATGGATACCTTGCATGTCAGTGTATCCCAGGAAAAATCTTTAGAAAGTTTATGCAAAAATGAAATTAATTGTTTCTGATGTAAATCATCAAGATGAGAATTGATGTTTAATATTTTTTGGGGAGAAATTTAAATAACTTTTTTGCAATTTGAGATTGCTCCTAGATACTTAGAAAAAATTCCAAGACATCTCAAAACATACTTCAGGCCACAAGACTCGTGGACCAGAACGACATACCTCATCTAATTTAAGAAAACCAACTTCCCACTATCACGAAACAATATCTCTCCAACAATGAGTTCATGATGTCGGATTTGAATGTTAAAGAAAAGGATAAACATGGTTGAGAATAAGAATAACAACAAAAAATAATAAAAACATTGTAAATCTCTCAGATCAGAGAATTAATCCATTGGGAATGGAGTCTTATTTAATAAAGCACAAAAGTTGATTGTGATAGATGGAATAAAATAAGAAAAACAATTAATCTTGATCCCAACAACGAGTATGGAAATCCCTATAAAGATGAAATGAAGAAAGGATGGTTTTGCTTGGAATCTAAAACAATGAATCCAACAAATTGATAAGTAAAAAACATGGGCATGATAATAAATCCAACATTACAACACTTATGAAAGTAACTTACAGTTGTATGAAAATATAAAAATTGTAGGAACAAAAAATAGGGTTGAAAAAGATTCAAAATCCTATAATCCTAAACTCTTTATCTGCACAAACACTTTATGCAAAATAAAGATGATAAAATCAGATGTAACACAAACTTAATTTAATTTATCTTCAACTCAGATAAATATAACCTGTAACTTATTTTATAAAATATCGACTAATTAACAATAATCATAGTCATACCAAATTGTTGTTTGCAATTCATATAATACTGATTGAAAATTATAAATTAAATAAGAAGAATACATATGGAAACATGAGAAATATTAATACTAAAAATAAAAACGAAAACAAGTCTCTAATTAAATAATATATGAATCCAATATCAAAGTTCTCTGATTCATAAATTTACAAAGAACGGTCGCTGAAGCTCACTCCAAAAGAAACACATTCTTCTCGCTGCCCCAAAATTCTCCTTCCTGCTAACCCAATTTTCTGAGTCTTCAACTCTCTCTTTTATAATCTTTAAATGTTGAATGGATGATGCCTTGAATGATGGAGTTGATTTCCTAAAATAGAATTATTGTTGAGAGAGTAATTTGTGAATCTCAACAGCTCAAGTCTATGTGTCGTCTCATTTTCCTTGGAAAAATATGATTTCTATTGCAAATATTAATTCTTCAAGAACTTTTAATTTTCCTCATTTTCCAACAAATTTTATTATCAATATGGTTTCAAGATAGCATGCGAAATATGCAAATTAGAGAACCTTCTTATCATAATTTAACCAAATAATAATTTGATTCCTCCTCAAGACTGACTGAGCGTCCAATTTGGCATGAAATATGAGAAATTCCTCCTTAGAATAACGACCAAATATCCCAAACCGTTCATCATTTTTAAAATCTACTTAGGGGTCACCCAATTTGGGCCATTCTGCAAAAAATCCATGTTTCAAAAATTTTCAATTCATCTCCATTTCTTCAAAAATCAATCTCGAAGTTCGCTGCATGAAAACTTCCATGGGGGAACACGATTAACCCTGCAAAACACACTTTATTAGTATTAATAATATATCAAAACGTATTTAAAGTTTATTAAAACTATTATAAAGTTTATTCACACATATTAAAACTAATATAAAGTTTATTCACACATATTGACATGATTAATTAATAAGAACAAAAATCAAAATAAAACTATATTGAATTTTATTTAAATATTTTAAAACAAAACAAATTAAAATAAATAAAAAGAACCTAAACTATTAATGTTTTGTTTAAACCATTTTGAAATGAAATTAAATAAAATGAAAAGTTAAAAGTTTAGACTAGCTAGCTAACTAACTAATTAGCGTTAATTAAATTTTATTCATAAACGTTTAATGTTAAAACATTAGGCTCTAAGGAGTGTGTCTCCTTGTGAGACACATATAACAATAGACCATGTGTCTTCATTATTGGGTTATGGAGTCATTATTTTGAAAACAAAACTTATTCTAAGATTAACTACTCTTTTAAACAAATTAATAAGACCTTTTTCTCTCAATTGTAAAGATTAATATGTGATTAGAATAGACATAATTACTAATAATTACATATTTTAACATGATTATGAAAGTAAGACTAGTAAATTATAAAATATTTTTCAACTGAGGAAACTCAAGGCTTTAAAATGTAAAATTTTATATTATAGCTTATTTAGGTAAGAATAAAGTTATTTATGAGGAAACTTATTTGATCGAGTAATAAAATAAATATACTCATTTGGTAATCCTCCTTCATCTTCATAATGTTTCTACACTACCAAAAACCATCCATAGCCTATGGTGTAGTCACCAGGACATCACATGCCTTGATTCACTACNTGAGGAAACTTATTTGATCGAGTAATAAAATAAATATACTCATTTGGTAATCCTCCTTCATCTTCATAATGTTTCTACACTACCAAAAACCATCCATAGCCTATGGTGTAGTCACCAGGACATCACATGCCTTGATTCACTACCAACAAGTGTCCATAGCCCCAGTGAAGATACCTACATTTCCCAATTGAATTTCCTTTCATCATCTCTTTTATTTTTATTCAATTTGTATGAGATGGGGACAATCAATATGTTTAGCACAACTAGGGATGATGTCTATTTTTCAAATATGAGTTGGAAATACCCTAGTTATAAAGTATACTCATAAATGTTTTATTTCCTCAATCCTAACTTTATCTTTCTAAAATAAACCAATTTCATACTTCATTAATTTTGATATTTAATAAAATTCCTTTAGTGACTCAATCAACTAAAGATTTGAAAACCATGCTTCTTCTTATGAGAGAATTACCAAAAACATACCCTTTCACTTTTATAAGACTTTTATAAGAAAATTTATAAATATTCTCCTATCTGGTTAACAATAACATATTAAAAATCCTCATTATTAATTAGAACAATCTTTTCTATCATGATTACAAAAATTTGAGACATATAAGATTTTATTTATTTAAGAGAGAATCTAATTCTAATGTAAAGAAAACTAACAAAGACAATTTCTAATCTAACAAAGAAAAATCATTCTATAATTTTAAACAACTAATTGTTTTTTCTTAACCCTAAAAGGAATTCCCAATATGATTTACCAGATGATCAATCTTGATAAAATAAAATAGTGGAACTTATTATGAGTAAAGTTTCAAATCCAATAAACATATTTAAAATTTTGGAATTTTTTTATTTTTTAAAGAAAAAGTGAATGTCAATGTCAACTCTAATTGATTATATACAATGAAAGAATTTTTTTTTAATATAATACAAATTTTTAAGAACCGTCCATTAACAGGAAATTTCGGCAAGTCATCATCCAAATTATGAAAAGAGAATGAGTTGTTTCCTTCAATTGCAGAAATATTGAAAAGTCCAAGGCACAAGTTATCAAATTACCCATGATTACCATGGTCTTATCTTCTATAAAAAAAAAAAAAATGCATTTTATTATGTCCCGATATTCAAAACCTGTACGCAAACTCAAAAATGAACACTGAAGTAAATGCTCGAATGTAAGCTTATTCAATCACACACTAATGTAACCAACTGAACTCAACTTGGTCATGTATAAGCAACTTCCAGTGATACCAAGTAAGCATATTTATGATGGAATGAATCTCTTGTTTTCAATTATCTGAAAAAGAATGAAAATAATATAATATATGTAATAAAAAGTTCATTGGTAGCTTACACTTACAGTCACAAATTGATAGTCTTATGAAACCTTTGACATCCAACATATCAGATACTGAAGATTGCAACCATAATGCAAATGGATCATGAAAAATAAAAAATATGACAACTAATTAATTTCTCAACAATTGAAAATGAGACTCCTTCTTTGTGGTTGAGTTGACTGAACTGATTTTGAAAATTCTCTGATCTTTCCGATGTATTTCGAGAGGAGGTTCTTCCACTTGTACATCAACCTCCTCGAGAGGTATTTCGAGAGGAGGTTTTTGTAGCTCATAACTATCATATAAGTGCTCATTAAAAATTTCAGTAAATGATAATGGAGAGATCAACCATTTAAATTCTATCATCTCTTCATTAAAATCCTCATATTCATTATACCTAGGTTGACTGCTAGGAATTTCTGAAGGTGCTAGCTGAAAAATCTGCTCTCTTTCTTTATCTTTGTCAATAATTTTTTTTTGGATTTGATCATTATGGATAAACTCTTAAAGGTCAAGCTATTTATTACCAATTTTATGATTATCCTGAATACTAACATCCTGAATAACAACTTTAGGACAAGGTTTATAAACACCAATTTCTTCAGTAGAAAATGAAATTGTTGATTCTAGAAAATCACAATCGTCATACTCATCAAAAACAGGTTGCTCAAGAGAAAATTTAGTATCAGATTTATGTATTATTGATTCTTTTGAAATGTAATTACTAAGAAAGGACAAAATAATTTCAACATCACTCAACATATTTTCTTCAGGCTTTGAAACATCCTTTTCTAATTTTCGATAAAGAATCTTTAAAGCTTCTGAGATCCCTTTATCTTCTCTAACATAAAAAAGTTCATTAGCGCATACCCGATTTTTAAGAAATTCAAAAATCAATTTCACTTGATGATCATCCTTCAAAGAATCTTGAATACTATTTTCCTTAAATTCATCATCAATAAATTCCTCATCCTCATCATAAAAATCACTTAGAAAATTTATGCAAAACTTAGTTTCCAAATTGTTAACATGTTGTTGATCTAGAATAGTTGAAGGCTCTTTTCGTTTCTCAACAATATGAGTTAGAAAAATATGAATATATTATTTGTCTTGTAATATTCTTCTATCTGCTCCTCTGTATCCCCATCCTTTGTTTGACCAGGAAAATTCCCAAAAGTTCATATATTTTTTTCAATCTCCTAAACATCTGTAAACATTTGTTGTGAAGTTGAAGACTTCCTTTCTCTGAGATAAAAGGCCAAATCAGGATGATGTGTTATTGCATAGTACACCTTGGAAGCAGCTTCAGAAGGTCGAATATAAATAGGAAAATTGTGATAGGCATTTTCAAATATTCTATTAAACTTTGTAACATTTTCATTTTTTGTTCTTTTTATAGCAAAAACATTTGTTAGATACCGATGATGGGATTTCCTTTCAGCCTAGTTGTACAACAAAACATCATGAAAATCAGTCCAAGAACTAATGGAATCAATTTATAAGTCTTTAAACCATATTCTGACCTCTCCTTATGAACACTGAGTGAACATCCTCATGTTGAATATCTAAGCAATATGTGAAATGTTCAAAGGCTTCCCTGTGTTTTTTCTGCTGAAATGTCATCTTCTCCATTGAATTTAGGAAGATATTTGAAAATTTTAGGAGGTAAATAATGAAGGACATATGTTATCTTAAGAGGTTTATATATGTTCATAACACATGGATGTATTTGTAAAGGATTATGAGAAGGCATACAAGTGATTTGAGGAGCTAGAATATGAACTCATTTTTTAAATGTTTCACAAGACTTATTTTCTATTGGAGGAAAAAGTACATGGGATAATTTCTTAATAAAATATTCAATAGATACAGATATAAGAGACTTATATACTTGAGGAATGTAAGAGGAAACTAGGGTTTCTTTTTCCAATAAAGGGGATGAGGATTTGAAACTACGATCTTCTGAATGTACAAGATAGAAGGAAATGTTTTTCAAATGTATAAGAAATAGAAGCAGCGAACCAATCAATAGATCTAAAATTTCTTGAAAGAAACTTGTCATTTGGTACTAGATTATTCTGAAATAGTTCTTCATTTTTTTGTTGACAAAGTTCACTTCCCAATGGAGTCTTAAAAATTTGATTGGAACTAAAATGGAGTCACCAGGTGAAGACTTGATTGAAAGATAAACTTGAAATTCTTTTGCATCATGTTGTTTGACACTCATTCACCAACAAGAATCATAACTTGTATTTATTGTTGGAATATTGGGAGGGCAGGGGGTGAATCAATATGAGCACTTTTTACCACTTTCAATAACAATATATATATATATATATAAACTTCAACTTTATCAATAATATTCAATAGTTTATCACTTATGCATTCCGTATATCATTGCATCGTAAACAATATCATTCATTAGTGCATAATAAACAACCACAGATACACAAAACACCATAATTTATGTGGAAACCCAATTGGGGGAAAACCACAAAATTGTTTCTTATATATATCAAGAATATATTCATAGGAAGAACCAACTTCCAAATTCTCCAGCACCAACTGGAAGGAGGCTCCAACCCCCTATTTATATGCTCCAACCTGAAGGAATCTACAACTCCCTGAATTCTCCAACTATAACTAGAAGGAGACTATGGCCCCATCATTTATAGTCTCCAACATGAAAGAAGCTCCAACTCCCTATGTTCCCTGACTCCAACCAGAAGGAGTATATGCCCCCCTAATTTACAGTTTCCAACCTAAAGGAAGCTACTACTCCCTGAATTCTTCGACACCAACCAGAAGAATTCTACAACTCCCTTTACTTTCCCCATCCTGCCACCCTGAAATATAGGTGTAGATTCAAACTGTTACTACCAATGATCAACATGTAACTACCATTGTCACTGATACATCAACTTGTCACTATCACTGCCACATCAACCTGAAACTGATGATCAACCAATCATCCAACCTCTCTATGTCCTTGTAACCGTCATTGTCACTGTCATTGATATACCATCATCAACCAACTATAACCAAATCCACTCACATGTATACCAAAACCATCACCATACCATGTACATCAACCATGTACCAAAACCTATACCTACCATGTACATCAACCATGTACCACAACTTGTACAATATCATGCATGTACCAAGATATACCATAAACCATGTACTATGAGATGTGCCTCATCCATATACCATATCACTCATGATATGTCTCAATCATTCCATACACAATATACAATAATATATCATCAATGAAGTGCCTCAAGCATGTGATAACATCACCATGACATATACCAAACCAGATATCAAGATAGCCACGATATGTCTCTAACAATGTACCATGAAATCACCAAGAGGTGTCTCAACATGTACCAACATCACCAAGACATGCCTCAAGCATGTACCACAACAGCCAATGCATGTACCTAAAATATGTGCCATAAAATCATCAAGAAGTGCCTCAAACATGCATAAATATCACCAAGAAATGTACCTCATACATGTACCAAAAATATTCCCCACACCATGCACATAATATGTGCCTCAATCATGTACCAATGTCTCAACAAGATAACAAAGACATTCCTCAAGCATGCACCATAACTTCACCAACGTGTAACCCTCAAAACATGCATATAGACATACCTTTAAACTTGTAGCTGACTTGGTGCACAAGATTTTAGACCTGTAACTCTTCCTCATCCTCAACAACTTGGTACTAACATCCTCCCCAAATTTTTCTTATCCTTGCGGGACTAAGACCAGTCAACTAGTGAGGCCTCGTAGGATGAGGGTCGTACAACCCACGGGGGTGCCTCACGAGACACCATTAGTCTAACCCACGGGGGGCAACCAAAATAAGGTTTATCAGAAACCCTCACTCTCCTTTGCAATCCTAAAACTTTCACCTTCACACTTCCTTTGGTGTCTCAGAATCGCCATAACAAATTCGCTAATAGATCACTTATTCACTTAGAAGATATTTAATAGACTTGTGTGTGTAAATATCCTTATAAGAGGTTTCTTTTTGTGTATTTATACCTTTCCAAAGTGACTTCTTTACTTAACTTTAGGGGAAACCTATTCTTTCTTTCTACAACCACTTTACCCTTTAATTAATTACTTGAAACCATTTAGAGGCATCTTAATCATTCTTTGGGGATTCCAACTTGATGACATCATAACTCCTCAACTGTGAGGAACTACGTGACGTACCACCTATCATTGGAAATGGCATGAATAAGACTATCCATATATAAGTTTGTTACCTGTATTTACACTATCCTTCATTTCCTTATTTCTCAAACAACTTTAGGCTTCATTACCACACCTCTGGGGATTTCCTTCATGTCCTTATTCCTTAAACAACTCTGGACTTCATGACCACACATCTAGGGCTTCTTGTAAAATTATTCAAATGGACCCATCACATATGTTGACATCAGTGACAACTACATTTATTGACATCAATTAAAACCAACTATCCAACAACATCAATGACAACCAACTATCCAACAATCTCCCCCTTTGGCATTGATGGAAACACTCATACTCCAACACTCATACTCCACCTGTGACTAATGCTCCTGATATTTTTCTCCTCATGTTTCTCTCCCCCTTTGACGTCAATGGAAAAGGGTATCTCCCCTTGTCTCCATGCTTCTAATATTTCTCTATATCCCCCTTTGACATCATGGGTAAAAGGGTAACTCCAAATTTCGGTATGTCTCCGATGAGTTATCTCCCCTTGAAGTTTCTGCAAGATGTTGTGTAGATCAATGTGGGGCTTCTATACTTCCTTTCCTCTCTTCCAAGGATGCTTTTACATTGGTTCTTCCTCTTGTAATTCACTGACATATATAAAAATCATTCAAAGTTACTTGAATTCAAGTCTTCATGGCTTGTCAAGTTCACATCAATGACTATACTTTCCTCTGATGATATGGTTATTGCTGACGGTTTCTCTTCCCTTGTATTGTTGTTCCTTTCACTGCTTTCCTTCATGTGACTAATTGATTCCACCCATCAATATTATTTCATCCATTGTTATGCATCTACTCTGACTCATGTCTTTTGTACCTACCAAGTTTCTCATGAATTAATATCTGTCCATATGTCATAGAATTTTCCATGATTCTGCTACTCAACTGCATACAATGTTGACCCATCTGTTGCAACTGATCAAAACATATTCCTTGTTGCTCAATGTGTCTTCTCAGAATGGAAAAATATGTATTGAATATATCTCTGCCTAAATATATGCATGGAATCCTCTTATACAATCATGAATCTATGTTTGTGTAACTTCTGACTGATACCTGCATGGGTATGTGTTCTGAAAGATGCTCCTCAAACAATCAAACTGTCACAAGACATTCCACACTTCTATCATCAAACCACTCTGAAACTTCTTTCCCAAAATATGTAAACACTTCAGATTGCTCTAAAGATAGTTCTTTAATATGTAGAGTTGCTTCTTAGACTCCCCCTCTTCAATAATCATATATACTTGGGAGTCTCCAAGCTGGATGGATTATAAAGGTGGAGGAAGCCCCTAATGAAGATTAATATTCCTCTTCATAATCTTCCTGAATTTTGACATCTTACTCTTTATCATCTTCCTGAATTCTGACATCTTCTTCTTTTCCTGTAGATTCATCATGATGTTGCACCACTGCAAATCCTAAGAGTATGATATCTGGGTGTTCTTCATTCACATGTTATTCCTTTACATGTTCTTTATTCACCTGTTCTTTTCCAAACCTTATTGCATCTGATATCAGTGCTTTCTTTCATGGAAGTATCCATCATGCTTCTACAATAACGAGCTATATGTCCATTGTTGTGGCACTTGTAACATTAAATATTGTGTGGGGCCACATAAAAATTTATTTCTTGACCATTTCTTCCATAAGCTCTACAATCTACAACTTATGTGCAAAGTTATTACAAATAAAAAAATAACCATAAAAGAAACTTTGATACCTGGGAGTGAATGATCTTCTTTCTGTTGTAGTCCTTCTGAATTCATGCCTTGAATGATCATGATCTTCTCTTCTGTTGTTTCCTTCACAATGGTTAAAGATTCTTTGATACCTAAAAGTGGAGGGTATTATTTGATATCCGTCTCTTTTGTAATCTTCTTCTTGAGTTTTCTTCATTTATGGAATTTTGTTCTTTGAGGGCTCACATTCTTCCTTATTAATAGGGCCTATGATCACTTCTGCATAAATTTTTATCCTTCTCTTCATTCTTCCTTTCTAGCAACCTATAACACTTCCATTCAACTTTATTTATTGATGATGTGGATACTTCTCTCTATTTAGTGTTCTTGATGAGCATGAAAATTTTAACTCTTAATGTGACAACTTCTTCAATATTCTCACAATCTTCTTCTTTCTTCATGACTTCTTCCTTTCTCTTTGCTTCTTCAAGTTGGGCCTTCAAGGAGACAATTTCTTCTTCAAGTCTTCTTTATTGTTGAATGAATTCTGCTTCAAGATTATTTAAGTCCTCAGATCTTTCCTTGAGATGGCTAATCAAAATATTTTCTCTCTTCTCTACTTCCTTTCTTTGTGCTACTATTTCGGCTTCTAAAAACCACTTTTCTTCCAACTGACTTTTGCATGCTTCTTTAATCCTTCTGGCTTCTTCTAATTGAACTTTTAGGTTTGTAATAATATGTAGGAATTCTCTAGAGTTGGGATTTTGAGACCCATTATTTAGCTTGATCAATTCTTCCTTGAGTGACTTGTTCTTCCTTTATTTTTTCAGATCGTCTAAAGCGCTGAATAATTATGCTTCAAGATTTACTATGCCTTCTTCACAATATTCCTCTTTTGAATCTGTCTGACATGAAGAGCATATTTCATCTTGTTTTGCTTCAAAATATTCTTTATTATTATTAGCATTCTCTGTCTCTTCGATAGAATTGGATTCATTAAAGTATAGATCACGTAACAACTAAGTACCAAACATCATACCCATGTGCTCCTAGAATTTTTTTTATCTCATTTCTCCATATCTCATAGCTCAAACCATTATGACCATCAAAATGTGGTACTCCAATCTTAGAATACTCCATGATATTCCTTCTAGTGGTTAAACTATTTTCTTGAAGGACCTACTCTAATACCAATTGTTGGAACACTGAGAGGAGGGGGGTGAATGAATATGAGAACTTTTTACCACTTTCAATGACAATATATATATATATATATAAACATCAAATTTATCAGCAGTATTCAATAATTTATTGCTAATGCATTTAGTATATCATTGAATCATAAACAATATCATTCATCAATGCATAATAAAAAACCAAAGATACATAGTACACCATAATTTATGTGGAAACCCAAATGGGAGAAAACCATGGAATTATTTCTTATATATATATATATAATACATTCATAGGAAGCACCAACATTCAAATTCTCCATCACCAACTAGAAGGAGGCTCCAACCCCCTATTTACAAGATCCAACATGAAGGAAGCTACAACTCCCTGAATTCTCCATCTACAATTGGAAGGAGGATACGACCCCTTGATTTACAGGCTCCAACTTGAAGTAATCTACGACTCCCTGAATTCTATGGCACCAATCAGAAGGAGGATACAACCCTGTTATAGCCCTAAAATGCCTTACTTATGCATGCATGACATTGACATTTCTACTTGCACAATTTTCCAATCTACTAATGAGGAACTCTATTTAAAAAACCATGTTTTGGAGCATGTACGTGCCCTGTTGCACTACTGTCTGCGTACATACATTTTTTTCATGCTATAAAACCCACATACATACGATTGTTGCATACTAAAAAACCCACGTTTACCTCCAAAAGTTGTAAAAAATAAAAAGTTGCAATGAATTCGATGGAGTTAATGGGCTATTGGAGGTTTCCCAACCAATTAACCTACTATAGCCCATAACCAAACCAAATAAATATCCTTTTGTCATATAAAAGGAGTTCTTGGGGTCCCATTCCCAAATCAAGCATTATAACAATGAAACTCTGCCCAAATCCCTTTTCCTTCCTTTTCCAAGTATTTGCAACCCCTTCTGAGTTTTTTCCTCAGCATTCCCTTTCTAACATTTTCTTCTATACAATCCCTTCCCTTCCCTTGAAGTGATCAACTGATTGTGAGAAAAAGCATTGGGATAGTGCACTTGGAGCAACATTAAGAAGATCCTGGACTAGGTTCGCAAGAGAATCAACCTACAAAGGTTGTAATTTTCAATCTTTGCATTTGAATAAAATAATATTTTTCCTGTACCAGATGATATCTTTATGTTTTTCATTTGATTTATGCATAATGGTTTATATCTAACCCTAATATTGATGAGTAGAGATAGAATATTTGTAGTGTTGCTTGTCTAAGTGTTTTTGCAGGTCAACTATGGAAGGAGACTTGCAACCTGGGAGCTACAAAGATGGAGGTGGTCTACATCGAACGTTGGACTAAAGGTACTACTTATGACCTACTTTCCTATCTCTTTCTATTCATTTATTTAGAGTGTTTGGGTTAGTTTAGGAATTATATTTTATTTTAAGGGAGATCATAGCTTTGTTTATACTTTGACCCTGGTATAGTAATAGGGGGATTTTCCCCACTAGCAGAATTGGCGACTCCAATGGGGCATCTCTCTAGGGTTTTAAAGGAAGGTTTTAGGGTTTTAATTGGATTCTTTATTTCCTTTTAAGTTTTTATCAAGTTCACTGAGTCTTTTAAGGGTCCCTGATCACCTACAATGTGCCTGCCAGTTTTCCTTGCCTAGTATTTTTCTTTTTTGAAAAAACCCAGAGGTGTACGTGTTGTAGGTGAATCCCCCCGCAGACAAGTGGATTCCCTCTTGGTCTCTAGAATCCTAAGGACAAGACAGAAAGTGCTTAACATGGAAACTGACTTCCTTTTGGATCTATTCAAGCTAATGAAAGAAAGAGAAGGAGAAAAATATGTACCTTATTAACGATGTTTTTCCTTGCAAAGTCCAGGCTGAGCTTCGATTTTGAGCTCCTTGATAGGTCAATCCTTTAGATGAACGTGCAAAAACTTCCTCCAGTTCTCCTTGTCCAACCCCTTTGCTCAATCAATCTCCATTGATTGCTTTGATGGCATCTCACTCATGAGGTCATAAGTTTGATGTAATTCTCCAACTTCATTCTCTGTCAATACCACTTATAGGATCATAAGTTTGGTATCAATCTCAATTCTCCATTCTGCCTTTCACCATGAGAAGGCATCCTTATATAACCTTGGAGGGGTCCAACCACTTGAGATATCTTTGGGATGAGTTGAGGATTCCTCTCCTTCAGTTGAGGATCTCCCCTAAGATCATTCCTTGACCATCTATTCAAATCCAACTACCTTCAGGATTTGAGGGATTCTTCCCTAATTCACCTCAACAAACCCAGAATTTTCTCAAAAGAGGGTAGCGCTCCCCCAAAGGGGTGCATAGGGCACTCAAAAACTCCCCAAAGAGGCTCAGGGTGCACCAGCACTCCCTAACAGTTGTTAGGAGAGCGCTCCTCTACAAAAATCAATTTTTTTTGTGGTTTTCTCAATGAAAAAGGTCTTGTACTTCTTTCCAAGTGATTTTTATTCTTCCAAACTATCCTTTGAGGTGTCTTAAGTGTCTTCATGATGTCGTTATGGGCACGACATAGGCAATATGGCAGCATACTATTTTTTACACTTGCAACACTTATAGTCAAGATGCAACACTTGTAGACAAGATGTGACACTTACAACACTCGTAATGACGACACTTGTGACACTATCGAAGTGAGTAATTTTGAGGTGTAATAGATTGCCCCCCAAAGTATGAAGTTAGAAGATGATGATGACTGAAGTACTTTGTAGAATTTTTCAATCAAGGGTATGGATGCAGAGAAACCGTAAAAAGATGCACACAACCATCAAACAAATATTATGACATGTTTCAAAACCCAAGGCAGACATACCTATGCTTGAGTGATAAAGAAATTTTAGGTATGGCCGCCATAAAATACACTGCGGATCCATAATTATATTGAAAAAATTGTATAGCCACTACAGATACAATGTGGATCTATACTCCTATGACATCAACTGATCGTAGCCACAAAGAATACACAGTGGATCTACGAGATGAAAAGACATAGGCACTACCAATACAAAGTGGATCTATGTAATGGTATAAGTGTCATAGTTCAAAAGAAACTCATTCGCAACTTGGGSAAAGTACATACAAGAGTGATGACTCAACCCAGGGTCTTCTTACCRATTCCGATGTAGTATGAATCTAACCATTTGAATGGATGTCCTGATGTCGAACATGGTAGAAACCACTTGATTACCAGTCAATGATGCAAACCATTAACAAGCGCGAGGGAGATCACCATTGATGTCAATGATTCCCAAGGTAATCTAGTACATATCGACGAGTGTGAATGAACGAGCTGAAGTCGAACATCCGATCAGAGGTCAATGATGTAAACCCATTGTCGGACACGAGGAGGCATGCCATTGAGGCATGCAAGTCCCAAGGTGCTAACTGGTTTCTAAGTCTAGTTCCTAGATAATGTGTTGAAGTCAACATGAATAGACTCGTCGAAGAAGGGCCTTGATGTATCCCCCATCAATGACATGAAACTGACACAGAGATGTAATTGGTAGATGGAATGAACATGGACTGACATGGGTATTGAAACAAGATATTTGTGATGGTTGACTCTCGAGGCAGATACTTCCCTTAAACACTGAAGCATGACAACAGAAACCTGACATGGACCAAAACTTGATAATGTTGGACAACTAAGAGGGGGGGGGTGAATCAGTTGTTACTGAGCTTAAAAAATTATGCTTCTTTTAAAACTCTTTGCAGAAATACTGAATGATGATCACAATAATGCATAGAAATAAACACAGGCACATTCAACATCAGTCACATATATGAGAAACACAGAGACAAATATTTTCCGAGGAAACCCATACAGGGTAAAAACCTCTTTTTTTTTATATGATAAGTAATAATTACACTCTTTACATTATCATACATATGAGCACCAACTCATAATGAGGCTACAACCTTTGTTTAGTAAGCTACAACTCGTTGAGAGCACCAACTCTCTGTTTTCTCTAGCACCCACTAGAAGAAAGCACCAACTCCCTGGTTTCTCTAGCACCAACTAGAAGGAAGCACCAACTCCCTGTGTTCTCTAGTACCAACTAGAAGGAAGAACCAACTCCCTGTGTTCAAGCACCCACTTGAACCTCTGAGGACAACAGTCCTCCCTAGCACCTCCCAACCACCCTGAAATATTGACTCTGTGTTACTCAAACTTATTACAGTGATATAATGTTCAACAATGGCTTACCAAACTCATCACTGTTCTGTTGCATTTCGTTACTCTGTCTGCCTCCTTGCCTTCCTGCACACCTCACTTATGCTGTCTGTTCTTCTACCTTTTAAGCTCTGTGTGCCATACCCATTCACTGCACATATCCTCTTCTGTTCAATTCAACTGCTGCACTCTCCTTCTTCTTCACACATGAATCACCTTCACCAGCTTCAATCACAACAAACTCTAACAGCAACAACAACCCAATCTCTTCTTTGTACCATGTATTTATAGCTTCTATGCACCTTGTGCATGCAATGTTCACCATGCCTCTGCATGCATACTCTGCATCGTTATCCTCCACCTCTCGAGTTCTCTATCTGATCATTATCGTGACTCTTCAGCTTCTCTGGTGGTTCGCCCCACGTGTCCAGCATCAATGGGTGTTATGCTGAGATTCCTCAGCCTCTCTGGAAGTTGAGACTCTTCGTCTTCTCTGTGACAGTCGATCTCACCTTCTCTGTTTCAGTTATAAACTCAATCCCATCCAGCTGTCGATCGCCTCCACGAGTCATCTTCATTCCACTGGCAGATTCTATGTGACTCTTCTGCTCCTCTAGAAATCACACCGAAGTCTCTTCGCATCCTTTGGTAGAAACCATCAATGGTTACCAGCAGTTTCACTGTGTCATGCAACAGTATCCCTCCGATCTTGTTCCAATTCACCTGCACCGTTGGATTAACTCTGAAGGGTATTGTCGTTATTTACCCGTTTCGCACTTTCGCTGCGAACTTATGATCTTCATCGACCCTGATCGACGGTTCAT
>SNQJ01S0056341.1:50491-60769 GCA_010110895.2 Picea sitchensis | reverse complement strand
AGTACCTCTTTTTAACTTAACAAGCTCGAGGAGGGTAACACATGCTTGATATGACTCACCTTTGGTAAGTCCCTCTTCCTTTATTTAAAAAACTGGAAGAAGTAAGGGTTTGGTCCCATATGGGCCCTTCAATGTATGACTGTTTAACGAGTCCAGAAAAGGTAAACTCAGTGGTTTTTCATATTTAGAGAGTCTGAAAACAACTTAAAGACGACTCCAAAGTTGTCCTTTTTCGTAATGATAGTCTCGCGAGGCCAAAAAAGAGATAAATTATCACTCGAAAGACACCCTTTCAAACCTTTTAATGAGTGGGGAAGGAAGCAATATCACTCGGCAATATTTTCATGTTTAGAGAGTCTGAAAAGAGCTCAAGGATGACTCCAAAGGGTTCCTTTTTTGTATATCCATGCGAGTCCGAAAAAGTGATAAAAGTCTACTTGGTTACATTCTCATGTTTTTTCCGAGCATGAGAAAGAACAAAGACTAAGCTCGGTATGCCCCCAACTTAACTCCAGAGTGATCATCAAATATTGGAGACATGCCCTCCAAGCTTCAATTCATTCACCGACTGTGAGGTTGTCACCAATTTCTCCACTAGACGGAGAAAAAGGATAAGAGTGGATGAAAAGAAGGTTCAAGAGATGTGACTGTTTCATTTTTTAAGGAGCTTGAAATAGAAAAATAACCATGCTTAGGGCTCCGGGTTGAATCCCCAGATTGTTGTTTCATTTTTTAACGAGCTTGCTATAGAGAGGAAAACTATGCTTAAGGCCTTTGTTTCATTTTTAATGAGCTTTCTACAGAAAGGAAAACTATGCTCGTGACCTTTGTTTCATTTTTTAACGAGCTTGCTACAGAGAAGAGAAACTATGCTCATAACCTCTGTTTCATTTTTTAACGAGCTTGCTACAGAGAAGAGAAACTATGCTTGTAGCCTCTTCTTGATCACGGCTTCCAAGAGAATAACGCTCTGGAAGGATACCATGTCAAGGGACAAAACTCACTCATGGATTCCAAGAGATCTTCACTTGATGGAAGAAAATCACTCTGGAAGGAACACATGTCAAGGGCTGCGACAGGGGTAAGGATACCAGGCTCCAATAACCCTACCGAAGAGATCACCATGTCAACTACCGGATCCAAATCATCGAGAGTTGAAGTCATGGGAGACAACGCCACATAATTAACATGTGGCAGGGGTGATATTGTATGCAAATAAGAACCATTTAGGGAGGTAATCCAATCGGGACCGATGAATGAAAGTTGATCAATAGTCACAATTATTCTGTCATGAGGGAAAGATATCACATGAAAAAGAGTGGATACAATAGATTTCATGGAATAGACATAATCCCGCCCAAGGAGTAAAGTGAAATCCAATGGGTCTCGGACTACCATGACATCAATAAAGAGATTTTTCCCTCCCAAAGTTACTGGAAACTAGGGAAGGGTCCCTAAAGGTTGACTAGTTCTTCTATTAAAAGCTAACATATTCTGTGTAACCGACGCAAGCCTAGGACAACACAAAGCATGCAAAGAAACAGAGGACAAAATACTAATGGACACACCTTCATCTATTAACATTTGAGGAACATCCTGACCAAAAACCTGTACTGTAATCTGGAAAGGAATGTGAGAGGGAAGACAAGGTCCAATTAGCGCACCCCAATAAAAAAGGATGGCCTCATTGCTTGGAGGGGGTTTCGCGGGAGAAGAAGGAATGCCCCATGAAACGGTAGATTTTGTATCAACGAGAAAAACGTGGGAAGTATTGGGTTTACTCTCTAGAGGGATAGTAGGATCAACCGATGATTGGATCGAATTGACCATGCAGGCACTCTTCAGAGGAAGAGTTGTATTGACCAATGATGTAACCGTAGAAATCACTTTGGCACTCTTCGGATGAAGGGTGGGACTGACCGAGGAAGGGACTGGATCAACCACTTTGGCACTCATCAAAGGAGGAGTGGGATCGACCGATGAAAGAACCGGATCAACCACTTGGGTTTCATTCTCCAAGGGAAGAATGGGATCGACAGGTGGAAACAGATTGACCTCTTTGGTGTCACTCTCTAACGAGAGAGTGGGATCAACCAAGGAAAAAACCAGATCGACCACTTTAACACTCTTCAGATGAAGGGTGGGACTGACCAAGGAAGAAACTGGATCAGTCACTTGGGTTTCACTCTGTAGATGAAGAGTGGGGATGACCGATGATGAAACTGAATTAGCTACTTAGGTTTGTGGTTCAATCGAGGAGGAAACTAGATTGACCACCTGATAAACCGGACTGACTGGGGATGGAACCGGATTGACCAATCCATTAACTAATGATGGGTTGGGAGAAATCTTATGATAACCTTTTGGAAGTTGAATTTTTTCCAAAAGAGAATAAGCCTCATCCATACAAGGACAAAGGTGAGAATAATGATTACCTTTGCATAACATGCAAGGGAATTTGATAGTTGTCTTCTTCTTACCAACCGTAACGTCACTAGTTTATGGGGTATCATTGGCATGTCCAATAGAGGTCGATGATGTAGAGGACCATATTTCTAAGACCTTGGGAATACCAGGGCAATCCCTCAGAAAATGGTCACCCTTACAAAGACTACAAGGCAATTTGGGTTTCAGATCCTTCATTTTAATCTTGTTGACCTCATCAACACTCCCAGTACTATTAACAATAGATGGTTGTTGGGATTCAACATCTGATATTGTTGGAGCCTTGGTCCTTTTCGGACTCTTCTTCTTCTTCTCTTTCCATTTCTTCTTCTTCTGATCAATTTGGCTACTTACTTTAGAGCTTTCACTAGACGAAGAAGGAGAAAGGGAAGGAGACTTAATGGGCGAAGAAGGTGAAAATTTGATGTGAGGTTGATGTGTGGGTGGTGTACTGACATCTAAAGTATTAGGTGCAGTTGAAACATTGGGAGGATTCGAGATCAAGAGAGTGGGGAACAACCAAACCGGTAATCCGATGGTGATTCCCGGAAGACTCAGTGTGACAATGTATGGAGGACCAAAGTTTTTGAACGAAGGAAAGGTATAAGGTTCCCCAAGATAAGGGGTTCCTCCATTGGTACTCTCATGATTTGATGCCATTAACATTGACTCGCCCTAAGGTCCACTAAGTAACACAACCAACACACGCTATGAATCTAAGAAGTAAACAATCAAACAAAACCTTCCCACAATGAAACCAGTAGTTGGTAATGAAATCCAACGTCGCGAGATCAAAATGAGAAGGGGTAGGGATAGAGTGGGTGGATCAGTTACGTTAGTGACCTGCTTAACGGAATTATGCCTTGGTGCAATCTTCCATGCAGTAATTATGGATTTACCCTCCAAGGAGCCCGAGTGAGTTTGACCAATGTCTATTCCAGGTACAATGAGACTTCCCTTCACCGTCACCTTGTGTGAGACCCTAAATATTATGGCTACTAAGGCCACCAATTCCCATTCATCCCCTGGGCAGGTATAGTTGACAGTCCAGTTGGAACATATTGGTAGGATAACAAGTCCGAAATCAACTCAAGAGGATCCCACACATAATCGTGGGTATACCTTCAAGTGACCCCCAATATATGATCCGACCACTACAACCAGTTCAACCACAGAGGGATAATATTCGTCACTCACCCGAATGTGACCTCATGTGTAACCCCTTTATGAGAGGGGGATCCCATAAAGCCTATATGACAATTGGATTTGTTCTCCCTATCGCAAGATGCTAAGTTTTTTTGATAGCTTTGGAAAGTTATCCTTTCAACCTATTCCAAAGCCCTACACCTTAAACTAATGTAGGTTTGATAACAAAGATGTAAAAAGTCTGATAAATTTTAGTTAAGCGTTGATTTTAGTGGCTGTTGTTTACTCAGAGGTGTATGAGAGTGAAAATTGATGATATTATGATTCAGTTCCCAAAACATGCATAAGAAATGATAAGCAATCTTTTCTTTCAATGAATGTCTAATTAAGGGAAGAAGAAGAATTTTCCTTTCACTGTCAAACACTGATGAAATGACCTCATGCAATAGTCCTCAATAAAGAACCCAATGTAATGCTAAAATGGTTGTATGTGACTGATAACCAGTAGATGTAAAGCTTCCTATGCTAATCAGACTTCAAGATTTGTGAGATTTAAGCAATCTAGAAGCAAACTTCATATAAACCAAAAGAAACCCTTGTTGTGATCAAACAAGAAACAGAAAGCCAAAAAATCAAAAGGAAGGAGAAAGAGATTGGACAAGATGACTCAAAGATCAGAAAGAAAAGTGCAAAAGACCTTTGAAACTCCTTACAAAGTTTTCACTCACTCAGATAAACGAGAAGAAAATGACAAATTGACTTCAAATCGTGAAGATCAAAGAGTTATTGAAAAGTAAGGAAAAATTTCAAAAATTCCAAACAAGAGATGATGAATCCTTAGAAAACAAGGTGGTTTGAGGGCCAAACAAGGACACACTAAGATAGCATGAATCCTGAGCAGATGAATCAACAAAAAGACTGAGAAAAAAATAATTTTTAAGAAGTTTTTTTGCAAAAAATGGGGTAGCGCTCCCCCATAAGGGGACACAGAGTGCTCCAACACTTTGTGGAACACTGTAAGGGAGTGCCAACACACTGGTGCTAAGGGTAGGGGAGCGCTCTACTCCAAAAACTCAGAAAAATGTCTAAAAACTCAAAAAATGAAGGGAATTGAGTCAATCAGAGTGATCTTGATCACATAATGAGGCAATCAAACCAATATAACAATCAACAAGACAATGTGAAGAAGATCAAATCAGTGGGAAAAGAGCCAAAAAAAATCTGGGAATGGGAACAAAAATCAGAGCTCCTCCCCAGTGGAGTCGCCAATTTATGTTGTAGGTGAATCCCCCTACGGACAAGTGGATTCCCTCTTGGTCTCTAGACTCCTAAGGCCAAGACAAAAAGTTCTTAACATGGACACTAACTTCCTTTTGGATCTAATCAAGCTAATGAAAGAAAGAGAAGGAGAAAAATATGTACCTTATGAACGACATTTGTCCTTGCAAAGTCCAGGCTGAGCTTCGATCTTGAGCTCCTTGATAGGTCAATCCTTTGGATAAAGGTGTAGCAACTTCCTCCAATTTTCCTTGTCCAACCCCTTTTCTCAATCAATCTCCACTGATTTCTTTGATGGCATCTCACTCATGAGATCATAATTTTGATGTAATTCTCCAACTTCATTCTCTGTCAATACCACTTATAGGATCATAAGTTTGGTATCAATCTCAATTCTCCATTTCTCCTTTCACCATGAGAAGGCGTCGTTATATAACCTTGGAGGGGTCCAACCATTTGAGATATCTTTGGGATGAGTTGAGGATTCCTCTCCTTCATTTGAGTATCTCCCCTAAGATCATGCCTTGACCATCTATTCGAATCCAACTACCTTCAGGATTTGAGGGATTCTTCAATAATTTGCCTCAACAAACCCATAATTTTCTCAAAAGAGGGTAGCACTCCCCCAAAGGGGTGCACAAGGTGCTCAAACACTCCCCAAAGAGGCTCAGGGTGTCCTAGTGCTCCCTAACAGTGGTTAGGGGAGCGCTCCTCTACAAAAATAATTTTTTTTTGTGGCTTTCTCAATGAAAAAGGTCTTGTACTTCTTGCCAAGTGATTTTTATTCTTCCAAACTATCCTTTGAGGTGTCTTAAGTGTCTTCATGATGTCGTTATGGGCACGAATTAGGAAATATGGCAGCATACTGTTTTTGAAACTTGCAACACTTATAGTCAATATGTGACACTTGCAGACAAGATGCAACACTTACAACACTCGTAATGATGACACTTGCGACACTATCGAAGTGAGTAATTTTGAGGTGTAACGGTAAACGCTCTGCTTTGGCTCAGCCCGCATACATACACAATCTTCACAGTAGAAATCCCACGTACATATGCAGGCTGTTGGTGCAACAACCCACATCTCTATGTCTTAAAAGTGTTTTTAAAAGAGAGGTGTTTCTCTTTCCTGACAGAAGTTTAGGCTTCCCAGGGATTTCTTGGACCTTACAAGGTCTCTTTTTTTGGCCTTAGCTTGGGTTAAAGATTCATTTTCAACTTGTTTTCTTGGTTTTATTTTGTTTTCCGTAGAGGTTTAGAGGGAACTTACAAGTTTTAGATCCTCCTTTGGTTTCCTTTTGAATCCATGAGTTTATGCAGTCGTCTTTGGGTCTCTGTCAATCTTGGTTTTGTTTTCTCATTTTCTTGTTTCTTTCTTTGAAAAACAAAAAATAATTTTTACTTTAGTTTTTCTTGTTAAAGTAGTTCTAAAAATAAATTTATTTTTTTTTCATTTAGTTTGGTAACGTAGCCTAGGTTGTTTGCTTGCAAAAAGAAAAGAGTCTCAGTTTCAAAGTTTTTTCTTGCTTTTCTAAAATATAAGTAGTTTTTCTTAGTCAAACGAAAGCAGTTTTTAGGAAAATTTCAATTATAAGATCTTGAAACGTTAATTTGAAAAGTTGAATTTTACAAAGAGTTTTACAAGCTTTTCTTTAATTTCGAAGTATCTTTTTTTCTTTCAAATGCTCTAAAGTTTTCTCCGCTTTTCGTCTCTTCCAAAAACCATTATTTTCATGACCACATACTTTGCATAAATCAATCCTTAAAATTAATGCTTAACTTAAAATATATTAGACTTTCTGTTTGTAGGGTTCACCGACTAGTTTAGGATTTTAGGGCCTTGAATTAGGTGTGAAGAGGAAACTCTTCAAGGCCATTCAAAACAAACATTGGAGTGTGATATAGGGAGTGTCTAAATTCTAGCATTGTAAGAGTTAGTCGAGACCCCCCTCTAACACAGCGGATAAACATCAGGTTGCGTGAGAAAAGGTAGAGGAGATAACCCCTATAAAGTTGAACCAAACGTAGTGGGTATTGTATATTGAGAGTATTTCTTGGGAACAATAATGATCGCATTTTTCTACGGAGCCTCGTGGACCTCAAATCCATTTGATATCCTCATTTTTCCTCCAAACCAATTACTTTCGACACCCTTGAAGGGCTTCAGACTTGTTATCCTGCTCATTATGATCCACCCGACTGTCGACTATACTCCCCTGGTGACTGAATGCGAGCTACAAAATTAGTTTCCTATATTTTACGGACTTACACAGGTGGTTGTGGGGGTATACCATAGTACCTAGCACAGACATCGGATCGTGCTTTGCAGAGTATACATGGAGGGTCCTTCCGTGTTCAAGTTGCACTTGCACCGGTTAGTTTCTCTAGTGTCAATTGGCATAACTGTCCTTCCCACTAGTTAGTTGACTGATTTATTTATCTTTACGAAACTTTTAGTGCATGCTCTATGTTCCACGCTAGTCAAACCTTACCATTTCGGTTGATCATTTCACAAAGTGGAATGTCAACAAATCCACCGGTCACGAAGGCTTTGGGGCATGTTGTCGGTTACTTTGGAGCCACCTCCTCCAACGTTGAGGTGAAGACTTGATGAAGAAGGATCATTCGAAACTATACCCAAGCCTTCTCCGAGAGGAGAATTTATGTTACTGGAGGAATCTATAATTAATGAACTCAAGACCGAAGGTTTTAGGCCAGCAAATCCTTCGATCATCAACTTGTTGGCGCCGCTCCTAATCTAGGTTTTCCCTCCCGAAGTGACATCTTTTGAACTCCAGTTTATTCGGCGAGTGAAGATGGAAGCAAATGTTGCTACTTCGTTAGGAAGTCCCTGTACTCCCATTATGGCTAGAAATAGACGGGGAATTGGACATCCTCCCCAATCTCCACCTATCAGGACCACTGTTGTCTCGACACCCACAACTTCGAGCAGTGGATCGTTTCCTTTACTAGTTTCAACCACTGTTTCGTTCACTCAGAACATGACAAGCACTCCCTTCTCATATGGGATGCCCGACTTTGACTCAAATTTAGTTCTTACTTACTCTACTTTATAGAGAATGGGTCTAGGGGAAGGGATCTCTAATGCTCCTTTGCAAATATTAGTCGTGGGCACTACTTCCCCTTTTAATGATATTCTTTACGGTGGGGGTCATATACCTCTTCCATCCCCTTCGCTCGGTGGCACGTTTCAATAACCAGTGTTTGGGACCTTCATCCTACATAACACTGGTGGAATCTATATCATTCTCTTTGTTTGGTGAATTTGGGAATAACGCTTTTTCTTTGTATTCTTTCTTGATTGGGGGAAACCCTAGTTTTAGTCAACACAACCTCGTGTAAGGTATCATTCCTTCACAGGGAGGGATGACCGGAGTATAATCCACACAAGGTCTTTGGAATCATTGTCAGGGATCGTTTCCCTCGCAAGGGATGTGAGTCATGGGAAACCCCTTCCATACTCAATGGAACCCTAGGCAAGGTTCAATATCTATGCCAGGAGGATTGGCTGGGGGAATGCCCAACCAAGGTCCATGGAACATGATACAAGGAGAAATCCCTGTGCAGGCTATGTCGTCCAATTTTGGGAGTCAGCCGATGATGCAACAAAAGACGCAATTTCCTTTTGTTGGTCAAGGTCGTGGTTTCTACCAAAAAACTGGCCAACATTCCAACTTTTCCTGGCAACCTGGTGCTAGTCAAAATCCAGGTCCCTCTTTTCATGTAAATACTCCGCAACCAAAACTACCCTTTCTGGAAACCATGCATTTGCTAGACCTGTCGAGATTATTAAATGACACGATCTGTCACGATCCACATTGGCTCACCATGCCGAATAAGTTTCCTTATGAAATTCCAAAATTTGAGGGAAAGCCCGACGAAGATCTAGGTGATAATGTGACTACCTTTCACTTGTGGTGTTTATCAAACTCGTTGAAAGACAACTCCATTTAGTTGCACCTTTTTCAACACACTCTTATAGGGGGTGCAGTGAACGGGTATATCGAGATCGAAAGCTCAAAGTACTCTTACTTTAATTACCTAGCGAGGGTTTTCTTGAACCATTTCTAGCTGCTATTAAGATACAATGCCGACACCAAGTTGATGGCCAACTTCGAGCAGACTAAGGCTGACCATATCTCGGATCATATCTGAGAGTGGTGGTGAAGAAAGAGCTTGATTAAGGTCAAGGTCCCTCCTACATTCTTTCTTGAGTGTTTCTTGAAGTCTTTGGTTCCTTGTGTGTCCAAAGACGTAGCAATGTCGAGGTGTTTTATGAGGAAGAGGCTATTATGAGATCCCAACAGCTAGAAATGATTTACTTCTGTCTTGCATGTTTTTATCACTCTGTAATTCCAAAATGTTGTCAAGGGTAGAAGAAATTGACAGAGTTAACTTACCAAAACCACTTTTGAAACTCGGATCTAGCCCTGCCAGTTTCAGAGAGGGATCTCTCTGTATGATTTATATTTGTTTAAGTTTTAGATATTATGCTAGTTAAGATAGTCTGAGTTTGTTTGTTTGTTTATAAAAGTTGGCTGAAGAAATGAATTAAGCTTCCATTGGGATATGGGTTCTGTATTAAAGATCAGAATCAGATGCATCTTTTATGAGGTTCTTTCATAGGGCAAGGTAGTGAGACCATTAGATCTATTGTAATTAAATGGGGTGAATAAGACAGAAAAATATGTGAGAGTCCGCTGAGTAAAGAAGCAATCAAGAATTTCTTTACTTAACTTCATATGAAGAACGTATAGACCATTAAAAGACCAGAAACAAAGTGCACCAGACAAATTATGTTCTTTAACTTCCTTTTAATGATTAGAAACTGAAAACATAATGATCACATAGAAAATTAAAAAATTTAATAGAGAAAGATAAACATCACCAACGATCAAACGCAAGAATCCTCTGAACAACCTTTTTATTATTGGTCGATCCTTTTGAAAAGATTACACAAATAGCTCCTTGGGTGAAAAAATAAACCCTAATACTTTTATGTGAGAATAATTTATACAATAGTTACATCTGATCCTGTCATTAATGACTAGAATATTTTGGAGAAAAAATCTAACTAACTAGATTACAAATTACAAAATAATAGGAATGTTGCTAATCTATTCGAATCCTTGGTGTTGATTCTGGAGGAAGTAGTTTATGATTCATCACTTTGACTTGATTGTTTTCTCCACACTAAATTGGAAATACACATCACCTTTACTCAAGTAAATAACACAGGTCTTTGTTGAAAAGTCAACAAGAAACATGTGTCTAATTTACTTTTCCCTTAAATAAATTAGACAATAAATATTAATCTATTATTTCATTCATAACTGAGTGAGTTGGATTTGTAACAAAATTATAAGTGTAGTTAAGTGAGTTAAGA
>SNQJ01S0056341.1:17204-48856 GCA_010110895.2 Picea sitchensis | reverse complement strand
AGTCAGGTAAACCATTTCAATTGAAAAATATTATGCATGTTCCAGGTCTGAAGAAAAACTTGGTCTCAGTCGCAATGTTGGAGGACAGAGGCTGTGATGTTGTTTTTAGTAGTGGAAAAGCCTACCTGTGACATAAAGAAATGGGTCAAGTCAAGAAGATAGGGATTCGAGTTAAGAATATCTACATGCTAGAGGTAGATGGTTGTAGTGCCATGATAGGCAAGGCAGAAAAAGTGGTGAGCTGGAATGAAGGTGAATTATGGCACAGGAGATTGGGCCATCTTCATCATGGAGCCTTGAAAATCATGCAGAAAATATCTATTGGACTTACAAGGGGAACACTTGCTCAGTTAGATCAGTGCAAGGGGTGCACCCTGAGGAAGTATGTAAAGTCCACCTTTCATGAAAAGGAGAACCATGCTTCGGTAATCCTGGAGAGAATTCACACAGACATGTGTGGACCATTCTCGGTTGCTAAAACAACAAAACATAGGTATTATGTTATTTTTGTTGATGATTTTTCTCGTAAATGTTGGATATTCTTCATGGAGAAGAAGGATCAAACATTCTCAAAGTTCTGTGAATTTAAAGCATTGGTGGAGAAAGAGGGAAGCAAGTGAAATCTCTAAGGAGAGATAATGGTGGAGAATACATCTGTAATGAATTCAAAGACTTCTGCAGCAGAGAAGGAATTCAAAGAGAACTCATAGCGCCTCATAACCCACAGTAAAATGGGGTCACAGAGAGAAAGAACAGAACAATCGTGGGTGCAACACGAGCGATGTTGCATGATCAGGGCCTACCAATGCATTTGTGGGCAGAAGCATGCAATAATGTGTTTTATGTACAGAACCATTGTCCTCATAGAGTACTTGGCATGAGTACACCTAAAGAAGATTTTACTGGTAAGAAACCTAATGTTTCTCATTTTAAAATTTTTGGCTCATCTGTTTATGTGCATGTGACCAAGGATGCCAGGAAGAAGCTGGAACTGACTGTTGAAGTTGGGATATTTGTGGGGTACACGGAAACACCCCATAATTATCGTGTGTATTTGTTGAGCAGTAAGATGACTGTTATGCGACGAGATATAAAATTTGATGAGGGGAAAGCCATGCAGTTATCGCTTGAGAGGGAGCTAGACTTGCATGCAGAAGAGGAACTGCTGGTTCCCAAAGATGAGTCTCAAGATGTGGATCAGCCACATGAGGAGGTTCATGGAGTGGAGGAAACCACTCAAGCAGAGCCATCCATCAGAAATGGAAGAAAGCGCACCACGGAAGCTGACAGATTGAGACTAGATGATGCATAGAATGTAGGAGCCCCTACTTCACAACGCAGACAGAGACAGTCTCCTGATCAATTTGCTGGATACATGGTTGTCATGAGAAAATTTATTGTGACTGAACCATCTTCCTTTCAGGAAGTAGTGCAGGACCCCACTTGGGTTGATGCTATGGTAGAGGATTATGACTCTATTGTAAAAAACAGTGCATGGGAAATTATCCCACGAMCGATTGATAAATCAGTGGTAGGTTTGAGATGGATCTACAAGGTAAAGAAAGATATTGATGGGAGTGTGGAKAAATACAAGGCCAAGTTTGTGGCCCGAGGATTCTCACAGATCGAGGGGATAGATTATGATGAGACCTTTGCACCTGTCGTAAGGTACTCTTCCATAAGATCCATCCTTGCACTCTCACCGCATATGGGCTGGCGCATTCATCAAATGGATGTAAAAACTGCATTCCTCAACGAGATCATTGAGGAAGAACTATACATTGAGTAGCCAGAAGGTTTTGAGACCTTTGACAGAGAGTCACATGTGTGCAGACTCAAGAGAGCACTATATGGGATGAAGCAATCACCCCGTGCTTGTTACACTTGGATAGAAATCTATTTCATTGGATTGGGCTTCACCAAAAGTGAAGCAGATGCAAACCTATACCAAATTGTGGTGGAGGGTAATATTTTAATCATTGTGCTTTATGTTGATGATTTAATACTGACTGGTGATGAGAAGCTGATACACTCATGCAAGGATGACCTTGCAAAGGAGTTTGAGATGAAAGATTTGGGTCTTCTTCATTATTTCCTTGGATTGGAAATATAGCAGTGAGATGGTGAAATTTTTGTGTCTCAAGGAAAGTATGCAAGGGAGATACTGGGTAAGTTTCACATGGAGGGATACAAACCCATGGATACTCCTCTTCCAAGAAACTGGAGGAAAAAGGATACTACTTCTATAGAATTAGTGGATGCTATTGTCAATCGACAGTTAGTAGGTTCGCTAATGTATTTAGTGAACATGAGACTAGACATTTGCTATGTGGTTAACCAACTAAGTCAAGCGATGGTTAAGCCTACCAAACTCTTTTGGAAGGCGGGTAAGCATGTCCTGAGATATCTGAAGGGCACATCTAAGTATGGATTATGGTACAAACAAACGGATGAGGTGAAGTTGCATGGCTTCACAGATGTAGATTGGGCAGGTAGCCCAATGGAAAGAAAGAGCACATCAAGGGAGATATTTAGTATCGGATCTACAGTTGTTTCTTGGTACAGTAGGAAACAAATATCCGTGGCACTTAGTTCAGAGGAAGTGGAATACATGGAAGCAAGTCAAGCTGCATGTGAGGCTATCTGGATGAGAAAGATATTGGCTGGTTTGTTTGGTTCTCATTTAGATCCGACAGTGATTTATTGTGATAATCAGAGTTGCATTAAACTCTCGATTAATCCCGTGTTTCATGACAGATCTAAGCATATAGATATCTGGTATCATCATTTCAGATATTGTGTGCAGTAGAAGATCATGTTGCTTCAGTACATTCCTATGGAAGATCATGATGCATACATTCTAACGAAGGCGCTCACCAGGAGAAAATTCAAATATCATAGAGACAGGATTGGGGTGAAGGATAATCCCTTTCTTGTTGAGAGGGAGTGTTGAAAAGTCAACAAGAAACATGTGTCTAATTTACTTTTCCCTTAAATAAATCAGACAATAAATTTTAATCTATTATTTCATTCATAACTGAGTGAGTTGGATTTGTAACAGAATTATAAGTGTAGTTAAGTGAGTTAAGATCAGTTGTACTAGTTGTAACTAAACCTGCACTAGTGAGAGTTTAGTGAATTAATTATCCATTAATTCACAATCATTGAACTCACATGCAACTGAAGATTCACCACAGTTAACTACATGCATGTCAGATCCAATGGAGACCCAGTTGAGATAACAGGTGAAAGGGACAGTTTGGCTATCAGTTGTGATTTTATCACACATGCAGTGGATATGCTTATGAGCATGTGCAAACTAGGCAAATAGTAATTACATTTGTGAGAATTCTAATTGCAAGGATTTGTGTAGAGGAGGCAAGCTGTCTGGACAAAGGAATTGGCACATGTATTTGTTGATTTGTGTATGACAGTGTGAGACGGTTGTATTGTACTGAGAGCTCTTGGATTAGAGTTTTGTATGAGATTGTTTCATGATTCATGATATACATAATATATGAGAGTGGGGTTTTTAGCTTTATGCTTTCCCGGTAAAACTTTTGTGTTATGTGTTCTTGATATTTCACTTTGTGATTGTGGTTGTGATCATGGTTTAATTTTCCACAAGAATAATAGTAGAAGCAATTATGTATTTAACAGTGGCGTATAATTTTTAGATCAGGAGAATCGCAGGAAATACTTAATTTGTATTGAAATTTCTACAGTCTTCCCATTTATTTTGACTAGGGATGGAAACTTTAAGTAACTTTCTGTATATTTCGTCCATCTCAGTGTACTTGGAAAAAGTAGGCTTTGTGATAAAAATGTTCTTTATCTCATGTTGGATGCTCATGTCCAACTGTAATGTTTCTAAAAACTCCTTACCAGTAATGCTTCCTTGTATACCTGCAAATTTAGAACCATCCTTTGCCACTGTGCTGATCTTCTGCTTGTAATCTGACAGAGTGATGAGATTGTGATTTATTACTAGCAGTCCAGGGAGTCCCTTCTTGTGTAGCATTTCAACCTTGCTAAAAAATCTTTTCACTCCAATGTCCATCATCTGAGATTTCTCCTTTAGTTGTAACATCAATCCTTTCTTGGTCAAGACCTTCTTGACCTCAAGGATAGTCTTTGTCCTGTCTTCAATTTCCAATGCTTCTAACTCCTTCTTGGTCTTGGAGTTTAGGAACCTGATGAGGTCAATGGCCTCTATAGGCTTCACCCCCAATTCTTCCCTGATCTTTCCAAGTGCTTCTATGGCCTTCTACACCAATTCATGTTGTTCAAAAACAATTTGTATGAATGGCCATATCTATGCCATGGATTTGTTGATGTCCATCCATATGTTTTCCTTGGCTTCAGATCATGTTTTGGCCATGATAGTCTCCTTCTGTAGCTTCTGTAGTTGTTGATTGAGTCTTTGAGCTTTATGCCTTTCTGCATCATAAATGGACTTAAACATGGACTTCATGTCTTGGAGTTTTTTCACCTCTTCTTGCAATTTCCTTATTTCCTTTCCTTGAAGGGACATATATTCCATAGAATTTACCAGCTTCTCAGAAGAATCTGGAACTTTCATTGGGATGGTCGATGGAATATCTGTTGTTGTGGCTGCTGCTGCTATACTAACTCCTATGAGAGGAACTGCATCTAGTGGGATAACAACCATCTACGCACTTTGTTATTTCTCTTTAACTAACTTGTCTAACTCAACCTCCATCTCTTTTAACTGTGCATTCTACTCCATTATCAGTTTCAACATCTCCTCTTTGTGGCCTTCACTTTCAACTATTTCCTTTGCTTATGAATCCTCAGTGGCTGGAAGTTTCAATTAATTTCCCAAGGAGGCTATGTCATCATTTTTCTTCTTCAACAACTCTTCATCTGCCTTGAAATTATAAGGTTCATAACCAATCTTCAACACCAACACCTCCAGGGATTTGGTTTTATTATCTTTTGCCAAAGAGGATGTATTTTCCATCTTCAACTGAGATTGGACATTATTTAGAGACACCTGCAATTTTGCAGTAGTCAATGATGTATTTTTCAAGGTGGAGAAAATAATCTCCCCTATTTGCATATGCATGTCTATTTGGTCTACTGGATGGACCTCCTTCACATCAAAATCAAAGGATGTTTTTTTGTAGTCGGAAGTTGTCTTGTGGTGAGGGACATGTGCTTATAGGAATTCCATGTGCATCCTCCCCTTCTCTGTGTAAAATGAAGATAGTAATCTATGTTGGGTTGTGGATGTCTGCTTCCAAAACTGGGCATATGTGCTGTTATTCAAAAGTTCATTCTTATGCTTGATCATTTTTTATTTGTCAAAAATACTTGATCTTGTTGGCTCATGAGAGGACTCATTTGAAAGTGTAGTTTTTGCTTTATTCTTGGAGGAGGATGTGGAAACTATGTGTTGACTTCCTGAGAATGTTGAGGAATGTCATCCCTCCATGACTATGGTGGACTGTGTTTCTCCTTCTCTTAATCTGCCTGGTGTGTGGCTAGTTTTAGGCCTCTTCCTATAAACTTGGAAATCTTCAGCTGACACCTCTGTGACTGAAGGTGAAACCTCTTTCCTGGCTCTTTTTTATGTTTTAACCTAAGGGGTGATGGTATGTGAAGTGTTGAAAGGGGAAGGTTGTTCTTCTATCTACAACAATGTATTTTACTGCCAGTCTGTCTAATTCATAAACTTTTCTAATTCAGGATTTTGCATATGAGTATAAGGAGAGTTCGTCTGTTTGAGTTTGATTTGTGATATAATACCAAACAGGTCATAATTCCATGTGAAGCTCAGACTGAATTTCATCTGTTTAAAGAGGTTATTAGCCTCTTCTCTTGCATCTCTGTTGTTGCATATGAAAGAAACAATTTGGTTCTTAATCCTAAGTTTTTGTTTCTTCTTAAGTGATACAAAGTGTATGTCATCAAAGTTTATCATCTATCTGATATAATCCAATGCAAAGATCTTGACAGGGAGGTATTTTGGAAATTTATATGGTGGAAATTCACACCCATATACTCTGATCTCAATATGGTTATGGTAAAGATACCAGTATCCTATTTTGGCCAGGTCAGATAGGTGAATAATTCTCTGGACTTCCACATTTATTCTTGGTTCCATTCTGCTGCTGAGTATGCACACCAGTGGATGATAAAACTGATCTATGAAGTCTCTGAAGATGAATTCAGTGGAATTTTTCATCACCAGTGAGGTACATGAAGTCACTGATTGAGGATTTATGTCCTGGTCCAATTTTTAGAGAGCATAGGAGAATCTGTCTTCTTGGAAGAAAAGGAACAGGTACACCAACACTGAGGATTACCTGAAAATTCCCTCTGTTGAGAACTTGAATATCTGTTCATGTATATTGTCAACCAGAAACTGACTGAAATCGAAATGGACTGTAGCTTTATCCTCTATGGAGAAGATGGATATAAAACCCAAGATAGGTTCATCTACTCATTCATCAGAAAAATATCCTAACAGGAAACAGATGGTGGAAATGATTTGGTTGGATCTGACTGAGAAAATGGAAGACAAATAGGGAGGGTTTTTCTTATGAAACTGTGCATCTTCTGGCAGGAAGATTTCGAAGATTTGGGCTCTTTGGGGGAACGAGAGTTTCTGATAGAGGTCATTTAGGATTTCGATGGAGAACGGGATGGCAGAATCAATTATGGGGATCTACAACATCTGGTTTATTGACTCAGGGGTAATGGTGAACATAGTTTCACTTGACGAAGACACGATGGCCTTTGGTCGGGAATATAATGGGCTTGACACTTAAGGGAAAATTCTAGGAAGTGATAGGTCTGGGGAAACATGTATAATGGTATATTGGACTCCCAGAGTCTAATCTTGTCACTCTGGTATAAGAAAATGTCTTTTAGCCAAAAGTGTAATTCAAAGAAATCGAATTCACACTTCATCTCTGCAACGTTGTAATATGTGTTATCCATGAGAACGTGGTCCAAGTTGATGGAAGGAGGAAAAAAAGGGTTTCCGACAGTTTCAACGGGTTTGGTTTTGGGCGCCATAGCTTAACAGAGATCTGAAGGAAGAAATAATATTACTGTAATTACCCAATTTAATGGTGCATGTTGACGGTGTTCCTAGGCGATGATTGGCTTGAAAAATGGAGTCAACACTATGTCTACAGTGTCTGGATCAATGAAAAATGTGGTAATGTTGAAGAAACAGGGTTAAACGGTGTCGGGGGGTGTTCGTTATGGCACAGGTGGTGACTGGACAATTAACGATTATGAGGGATGGCATTGATTGGCCAACATGTAGATGAGTGTGATGTGGATGGAATTGATTTTCCAATGGGTAGATATGAGTCTGATGTGTGAGAGGAAAGTGGGGTAAGGTGGCAGAGTGAGGTGGGGGGTATTGGATGAGCGGTTAGGCGGGTTCCCGGAAGGGGGGTAGGTGGTAAGAGGAAATGAGACCAGGGGGGGGGTCGATAAGATATGGCAGTGAAACATCATGAGGGGCCTGCACTGGGAAACCACTTATCATGTATCCCCCCCCTCCCCCCCACCATTAAAGGCAGAAAGTTCGGGGGGGGTCCGAAAATCATTGTCGGTCGTTGATTTGGGAGTCGCTTGATCATCTACTGAAAATTGTGCACCCTTTAGTCACAAAGAGACAAAAGGTCAAATCCCAATAGAACTTAGGATAAAAATCATGTTGTGGGTAGATCTAGGCTTCCCCTTCTTTATTTTTTCACCAAGGGGTAATTTCCAAAGGTAAATACATCAAATTAACTCAAAATAAAAGGTATTTTCAACCATTTTTGCAAATCTTTATTGAAATAAACCATGCTAACCTAACTCCTAATCTAATCACCTAACACATTAATCCATCTTAGATTGTTGGATCAATAATTACTCTAACCTAATATATTTGTCCAAGATTAGATTATTTGGCCAAATTTATTCACTAACGTATCTAATTTGGCCAAGTTTAGACTGTTTGGCCAAATTTATTCACTATCCTATCAACATAAATTTAAAAGGTTTGATCATGACTAGGCAATATGAGTCAAACCAAGTTTATTTTGATGGGGTTTTATATTTTATTTTTATACCCTCTTTTGATTTTATATATATATATATATATATAGATATTATTTACAATATAACACAACTAGAGGAAGAGATTATAATCAACAGGTGATCCTATGAAATATAGGGTTATAACAATGGCTCCACTTGAGGATGGTGCTCTCCTTGTGAGGTGCCAAGAACCAACTACCTGTTGCCTTGAATCTTCTTCTCTAGTGCTTTCTTGCATCCTGATTTGCTTTATTCTAACTGTAAATTTGGTGATCCTGATCAGTGGCTTAGGACCTTCTCTTCGGGCTTCAACCACTTGATAAAAATCACCCACACCTGACATAAAAGTAGAAATGGTTTATACAATGAGATGAGTGAGAAAATATCTTCATTATGGTGGAACATAATGCTTGAGAATTCTTCCATTGACAAGACCTCCTGGCAGATCTGCTCCATCCATGCCCTTGATTAAAAATGCATTGTTTCCTCTATAAGAATGAATTATGAATGGGCCTTTCCATAAATTGTCAAACTTTCCATGTTTTCCCTTTTCTTCATTTCTTGAATCCTATTTCATTACTATATCACCCAATTTTAAATCATCATCCTTGGTTCTTCTATCATAGATTTTCTTAATATTCTCTTGGATCACCTGAGTCTAGTTATAAACTTCCTCTCTTGATTGTTGCAGCTATATCATTTGATTTATAATTCTTTAGATGTCGTTTGGTTCTACCTGTACTTCTTGTAATAGCTTCATAACAGGTGTCAAGAACACCCAAAGAGGTGAAAAAAACAACATCCATTCCATAAACCAACTGATATGGAGACATACCATTTGACCTCTTTGTGGTAAGAATGTCTTCCCAAAGTGCATGTGCCAACTTGTTGTGCCATGAGTTCTTATTTTCCTACAACATATTCTTGATAATATTGACCAAACTCTTATTAGAAGACTATGCCAATCCATTGACCTGAGGGTAATAGGTTGTAGAGTGTCCTAAAGTGATATGATACTTGTTGCAAAATTCTATCATATTTTTTTATTTGAAAGTTGTTGCATTATTAGTGATAATATTCCTAGGGCATCCAAATCGAGAAAGAATGTTAGCTTCCAATAATTTTATAATCACAACATCAGTGGATTTCCTGGAGGGTACAACTTCAATCCACTAAGTGAAGTAGTCAGTAGTTGTGAAGATCCACTTGTGTTGGCCTGATGAAGGTGGGTGAATCTCTCCAATAAAATACAAACCCCATTGTTGAAATGGAGCTTCAACCGAAATTGGTTTCAAAGGTAAAGGCAAAATTTTCCTATTTCCTTCAAAGATATGGCATTTGTGACATGAGGTTACCTTTTTGTGGACATCTGCAAACAAGGTTGGCCAGTAGAAATGATCTCTAAGAATTTTATTAGAAGTATCCTTCTAATTTAAATGTCCACCATAGTCTCCTTCATGGAACCCTTGCAAAGCTTTGTCATCTTCATATTTCAATAAACAATTCAGTAAAATACCTCCAACATCTTTCCAATAAATATTTCCATTCAGAATGCAATATTTCAAAGACTATATTTTTAAAATCTAGCTTTAGTTTTTTTCAAACCAGGACGAGCTTGTAGATGATGTAAAACATAAATGAGGTCTGTATACCAGGGAGAGTTTGAGAAAATATCTTTGACATGTGGAGTCGCCTTCTCTCATTGTTCATCGACTACAACTAGAAAATTTATATCTACAGCATGAAAATTTGATTCATCCATCAATTTGGCTAATCCTTGACCCTTGATCAACTTGGTTGGTTTGATTTCTATATCATACTCAAGGATCACAATAATCCATTTACCTCTTCTCCCATCTGGGTTATCTTGAGTCATAATATCTTTCACCACTGCATTAGGAACATAAGCAATGATACGTGAGTGGAGAATGTCTACTATGAAATCCTTAGTTGGTTTTACCAAGGAAAAGTCATGTTTCTCCATGATGTTGTAGTTCAATGCGGCATCTCTCAATGATTTGCTGAAAAATGCTATAGGTTGTTCATGGCCTTCACCGTTTTTCTACAAAAGGACTGCTGCAATGGTATGTTTAGAAGAAAAATGGAATAAGTAGAAATCTTTGGTATAATCAAGACTAATTAGTACATGGGCTTGTGTCAAGGCCCATTTCACTTGATTAAAGGACTTCTTTGCTTATGTGTTCCACTTTATTTTTGTATCTTTTTAAAGAATGTTTGTTATGTTTCTGAGGAGTTTTTCCAAATTAGGGATAAATCTTCTCAGAAAGTTTATTTTTCCTATGAAAGACTGTAATTACTTAATGTTTATTGGATGGTATATCTTTTGGATGGCTTCAATTCTACTAGGGTATATATTGATTCCATCTTTAGATATGATGTGCCTTAAAATTTTACCATCCTCTAAACCAAACAAGGTTTTCTTGAGATTGAGTGAGATTCCGAACTTCTTGCACTTTTCAAAAACTCTTCTAAGGTGTTGTAAGTGTTCTTCATCTATTTTTGAATAGACGGTTACATCATCCAAGTGTATGACAATAAACCTCCCAATTTCATCCACAAAAGAAATGTCCATTGCTCTCTAAAATGTGGCACTAGCATTCATTAAACCAAAGGGCATTTTCACATACATGAAATTTCCCCAAGGTGTAGTGAACGATTTTTTCTCTTGGTCATCAAGGTGGACTAATACTTGGTTGTAGCCAGAAAAACCATGTAACAAAGAGATCCTACTGGATCCAACCACCTTCTGTAATATATGATCCATTTTTGGCAGAGGATAGTTGTCCTTAAGGGAGACTTTGTTGAGGTTTCTGAAATCAATGCAGAGACCGATTTCTCCACTCTTTTTTYTGGTAGGAACTAGATTGGAAACCCATTTTGAGAACCTTAGAGGGACAATGATTTTAGCATCATACATTTTCTTAATTTCCTTTTCAATTAGGGGCATCAACTTGGGGTTAATTATCCTAAGTTTTTTCTTGAAAGGACTATGATCTTATTTTATAGGGATTTTGTGTTGTATAATATTGGTGTCATAAGATTTCAAGTCTTCATAGCTCCATGCAAAAACATCTACAAATTCTTTGAACAATTCAATATATTTTTGTTTTTGGGTAGGAGGTAGAGATTTGGATAATTTAATCATTTTAGGTTCCTCATTTGTTCCTCTGTTACATTCCTCAACATCTTTCCCAGTAGGTTCAATTTTTGGATTTTTAGCTACACCATCGAAATCAAACATTTTTTCCAATGGGACTAACCCTCTAGGTAGGATGTTATCTTTTAATTGCAAAAAATCTGAATTTTCTTCTTTTTCATTTATTTCTTCTGAATCTAGTTTATTTACACTATCATTATCACTATCTACATCAATTTTTACACATTCAAATTCATTTTTGGACTGCAGGAAATCATCAATCTATTCATCATTACCAAACACTTTCCAGTACCTGATATTGTCTGGGACAGTAGGCCTACATTTCACCTCCACTGTGTATTGATGATTTGGGTGAACCGATATTTTACAAGTGGTTTTTGAAGTAGCCAGTCTGACTGCAAGTATGTTTTGGCATCTAGGAATCACCTGCAAGTCATATTTAGTAAAATATTATAAAAAATCCAAAACAAAATTTCTATAAGCCTTGATTCTAGGGTGTTTGGAAGAACAATCACCTTTGATTTGTTTAATGATAAGTTCATAATCACCTCTTACATAACTTATTTTGGCACCAAGCTTTTTCAACAATTTCAGGCCAAGCATTAATGCTTCATACTCAACTATATTATTGATGCATTGGAAATTTAATTTATAAGAATGGATTTCTGAAAACCTTGCTTTTGGATTATGTACCCATACACTAGCTCTAGATCCTTCTTTACTGACATCACCATCGAAGTCTAAATTCCAGAGAGGTTCTACTGATTCATCAATTTGTATTGTCACTGTTTTATCTTCCTTGGGGGCTGCTTTACTTTCCTCCATGGTATACACATCATCTTCTAATTGTGAAATTTGACTATCCATGTCACCATCATTATATAAAATGAAGGAGTCCAGATCAGAATGAACAGAGTATAAAAGATAGTTATGTGGTTTCTCTTGACTGCTGACCATGTATTTCATCAGAGTCTCTCTGTACAACCTTCTCTGATGACCAAATAAAGGAATTGTGGCATAGGACATGTCCAAATGTAAGGTAACCTATAACTTGGCACCCCGTGATTGGGATAATAACATGCCATACTTTGGAGGAATATCTACAATGACAATATCCATCACCATGCTTTTGGCTGGGATTTGTGCAAGGTAATACACAAGTCTTTGATCATACCTATGCATTTAAATTTGCTTGAATCAAATGAGTATAAGTCCTTGTAAGGCCTGATGATATCAAGCCTTAATTTCTCCATCACATTCTTGGGCATAAGGTTGTGAGAAGCGCCAAAATCTAGCATGGCATTGTGTAATGTCTTATCATGAATATTTAAACTAATGTAAAAAGGAGTAACATAACCACCCTAAGTTTTTCCCTCAACCTCAGGAGAAAACAACCACTCTAGTTGATCATCAACAATGTTAACAATGTTTGTTCCTACTCCTGGTTCTATGTTCAAGGCTTTGATCACTTGTGATCTGTAAGCATTCTTGTTCATCAGTTCAAACATAGGAATAGGTATTTTCAGTTTGGCCAAATCACTTTTCAGAACGAATGTGGTAGGAGTTCTGTTTTGATTGTGAAGGTCTTATTTCTCAGCCACATTCCACATTTCTCAGTTGTCCTTGGTATAGAATCAGGTGTTATTTTTGTAGGGGTCTCTGAGTTTTTATTTTCAGGAACTTTCTTGGCAAGAGCATCTGAGGGTTTCTTAATTTTAGAAGATTTCTTATTTTGGTTATCATTAGAATTTTTACTTCTCAAGTAGTATTATCCATGGACTTCCATTATTTCATTTTCTAAGGCTTGTTGTTCTGAATCTTCCTCATCTACTTCGGTATGTGAAAGGAGAAAAAGGTCTTGTTCTTCTTGAGTAAGAAAGATGGACTCATTGTAATTAACTCCCATAAGATTTATGTGAATGTCATATAGTCCCTCAATAGTTTCTTCCCCCTCATCAACATAGTTTTCCTGAAATGGTGGCCTAATCTGTTGATTAGGACCTCTATGTTCTTGTTGTTCTCTGGGCTCTCTTTTCTTGATATGGGGAGTATTTCTTCTGAAGTTGGGATTTTAGATTTGAGGGGCAGGTTGGCTTTCTCTATGTGGGTTCCTATCAGTGATTTCTAACCTCTCCATCATTCTCTCCATGGTTCTAACCAAACAATCTATTTTAGCATATGTAGTGGAGGTGGAAGGTTCTTCCTTGATTGTTACTCTCCTTTTTTTTCTTTGTCTAGCTCTCCTAGCTAATAGGTTTGCTTCAACACTCACAACACATTTATGCATATCTTCCAGAGTGGCAGAGTTTCTTTCTCTCAATTGGTAGGGCATATCAACATCAAATCCATCAGGGAACTTGATCAAGGCCAGACCTTGAGGAGGTTTGATATCAGCAGGAATTGCATTATAGATATCATTAAAATGAGTGCAATAGTCATGTACAGTTTCCCCTTGGTTTCTTATGATATTTTCATATTCAGATAAAATTTTGAGAGGTTTTTTCTTTACCTCCCATCTATTGAGAAAGGATCGGTGAAAAGAAGCAATATCAGCAATGCTAGTAGCAGGTAATGCTTTAAACCATTTCTTAACATCACCAGTTAAACTTTGTGCAAAGAGTTTTATTTGGAAATTTGCCTCATCAACTTCCTGTAAATCGAAGAAGTCATTCATTGTATCCATGTGTTGTTGTGCATTAAGGGCTCCAGTGCCATCAAACTGAGGAATCTTGGTTTGATAGTCCTAGGGCATGTTATGTAAGGGAGAATCTAACACTAGGGGAGCATATCTTGCTGCCATGATTGGTGGAGGAGGATGGATGACAACTTGTATGATTGTTGGAGAAGTGACAGAAGATGTAGAGGAAGTAGGTCTGGGAGGTATAGAATGAGTTACTTGAGGATTGACAAAAGATGCAGTAATAGAAAGGGAAGAAATCTCAATAGACTGTTGGAAATGGGATTTATACACCGCTTGGTCAATATTTGATGCTAGATCTTGTAGTTTATAAAACTCTTGAAGGATATGTTGATAAAATCTATTCCAGGAGAGAGTCTTTTAGGGGTTCTAAGTTGGAGGATGGTTTGATCTAGTACTATTTCATCCACAAAGCTATCAGATTTGGTTCTAAAAAGGCTATGCTCGAAAGGTATGTCAAACTCGATGTCTTGGATTGTCACAAGATTCTCTAGAAGAGAAGTGGCCCTAGGAAGAGGACTGCTACTCCCTTGACTTTCTATTGTATTTCTTTTTCTGATTAATTTTTTTGGATTATCTACTACTTTTACAGGTTCTGGATCAGGGTGAGATCTGGCATGATTTATTTTTGGAGCAATAACTTTAAACTTTAATAAATCTAATTTAATATGTAGAAATTTCAACAACCTCTGAACATTTATCTCTTGAAAGTTTGATCTTTGATTGTTTAGAAATAAAGTTTTCTCATCTAGGAAAGACAATTCATACAGTTGGAAATTTGTTCAGTTCCTTAGTATGGTTGCCACTATGTTAGCAATTTGTAATTCCTAGAGGTTGTCAAGGGTAGAAGAAATTGACAGAGGTAACTTACCAAAACCACTTTTGAAACTGGGATCTAGCCCTGCTAGTTTCAGAGAGGGATCTCTCTGTATGATTTAGTTTCGTTTAGGTTTTATATATTAGGCTAGTTAAGATAGTCTAAATTTGTTTATAAAAGTTGGGTGAAGAAATGCATTAAAATTCCATTAGGCTATGGGGTCTGTATTAAAGATCAGAATCAAATGCATGTTTTATGAGGTTCTTTCATAGGGAAAGGTAGTGATACCGTTGGATCTATTGGAATTAAATGGGGTGAATATTACAGAAAACGATGTGAGAGTTCGTTGAGTAAAGAAGCAATCAAGAATTGCTCTACTTAACTCTAGATGGAGAACATATAGACCATTAAAAGACCAGAAATAGAGTGTATCGGACAAATTATGTTCTTTAACATCCTTTTAATGATTAGAAACTAAAAACATAATGATCATAGAGAAAAGTAAAACATTTAACAGAGAAAGATAAACACCACCAACGATCAAACACAAGAATCCTGTGAATAGCCTTTTTATTACTATTCGATCCTTTTGAAATGATTACACAAATAGCTCATTGGGTGAAAAAATAAGCCCTCAATACTTTGAAGTGAGAAGTATTTATACAATAGTTACATCTGATCCTGTCACTAATGACTAGGATATTGTGGAGAAAAAATCTAACTAACTAGATTACAAATTACAAAATAATAGGAATGTTGCTAATCTATTTGAATCCTTGGTGTTGATTCTAGGGGAAGTAGTTGATGATTCATCACTTTGAATTGATTGTCTGCTCCACGCTGACTTGGAAATACACATCACCTTTACTCAAGTAAAGAACACATGTCTTCCCATCTCTTTTTACTAGGGATGGAAACCTTGAGTAACTTTATGTATATTTTGTCCATCTCAATGTACTTGGAAAAAGTAGGCTTTGTGATAAAAATGTTCTTTATCTCATGTTGGATGCTCAAGTCCAACTGTAATGTTTCTAAGAAATCCTTACCAGTAATGGTTCCTTGTATACCTGAAAATTTCGAACCATCCTTTTCCACTATGTTGATCTTCTTCTTGTAATATGACAGAGTGATGAGATTGTCATTTATTACTATCAGTCTAGGGAGTCCATTCTTGTGTAGCATTTCAACCTTGCTGAAAAATATCTACACTCCAATGTCCGTCATCTAATATTTCTCCTCTATATGCAACATCAATCCCTTCTTGGTCAAGACCTTCTTGACCTCAAGGATAGTCTATGTCTTGTCTTCAGTTTCCAATGCTTCTAACTCCTTCTTGGTCTTGGAGTTTAGGAATCTTATGAGTTCGGTGGCCTCTGTAGGCTTCTCCCCCAATTCTTCCTTTATATTTCCAATTGCTTCTCTGGCCTTCTTCACTAGTTCATGTTGTTCAAAAACTATTTGTATGAATGGCCATATCTTTGCCATGGATTTGCTGATGTCCATACAAATGTTTTCCTTGGCTTCGAATAATGTTTTGGCCATGACAGTCTCCTTCTACATCTTTTGTAGTTGTTGATTGAGTCTCTGAACTTTATGCATCTCTGCATGATAATTGGACTGAAACATGGAATTCATGTCTTGGATTTTTTTCACCTCTTCTTGTAATTTTATGATTTCGTCTCCTTGAAGGGACATATCTTCCATAGACTTTACTAGCTTCTCAGAAGCATCTGGAACTTTCACTGGAATGACCGATGGAATTTATGTTGTTGTGGTTTTTGCTGCTATACTAACTCTTATGAGAGGAAATGCATCCAGTGAGATAACATCCATCTACGCACTCTGTTCTTTCTCTTTAACCAACTTGTCTAACTTAGCCTCCATATGTTTTAAATATGCATTTTGCTTCATTATCAATTTCAACATCTCTTCTTTGTGGCCTTCACTTTCAGCTATTTCCTTTTCCTGTGAATCCTTAGTGACTGGAAGTTTCAATTGTTTTATAAAGGAGGCTATGTCAACATTTTTCTTCTTTAGTAACTCTTCAGCTGCCTTGACATTAGAAGGGTCATAACCAATCTTCAACACCAACTCCATCGGGGATTTGATTTTATTATCTTTGGCCAAAGAGGATATATTTTCCAGCTTCAATTGATATTGGACATTATTTAGAGACACTTGCAATTTTGCAACAGTCAATGATGTATTTTTCAAGGTGGAGAAAATCATCTCCCTTGTTTGCCTATGCATGTCCATTTGGTCTACTGGATGGACCTCCTTCACATCAAACTCAAAGGTTTTTCTCTTATAGTCAGAAGTTGTCTTGGGGTGAGGGGCATGTGCTTGTAGGAATTCCATGTGCATCATCCCCTTCTCTATGTCAAATGTAGACAATAATCTATGATGGATTGTGGATGTATGCTTCCAAAACTAGGCATATGTGTTGCTATTCAGAAGTTCATTCTTCTGCTTGATCATTTTGTATTTTTCAAAAATGCTTGATCATGTTGGCTCATGAGAGGACTCAACTGACATTGTAGTGTCTGCTTTCTTCTTGGAGGAGGATGTGGACACTATGTGTTGATTTCATAATAATTTTGAGGAATGTGGTCCCTCCATGATTATGGTGGACTGTGTTTCTCCTTCTCTAAATCTATCTGGTGTGTGGCTAGTTTTAGGCCTCTTCCTATAAACTTGGAAAAATTCAGATGACACCTCTGTGACTGAAGGTGAAACTTCTTTCCTGGATATTTTTTTTGTTTTCACCTGAGGGGTGCCGGTATGTGAAGTGTTTACAAGGGAAGTTTGTTCTTCTCTCTCCAACAATGTATTTTCCTGCCAATCTGTCTGATTCATAAACTTTTCTACTTCAGGATTTTTCATATGAGTATAAGGAGAATTCTTTTGTTTGAGTCTAATTTCTGATATAATACCAAACATGTCATAATTCCATGTGAAGCTTAGACTGAAGTTCATTTGTTTCAAGAGTTTGTTAGCCTCTTCTCCTGCAGCTGTGTTGTTTCATATGAAGGAAGCAATTTGGATCTTAATCCTGATTTGTTGTTACTTCTTAAGTTATAAAAAGTGTATGTCATCATAATTTATCATCTGTCTAATATATTCCAATGCAAAGATCCTGTCAAGGAGGTATTTTGGCAATTTATATGGCGGAAATTCACACCCATATACTTTGACCGCCATATGGTTTTGGTAAAGATACCGATCTCTTGTTTTGGCCAAGTCAGATAGATGAATAATTATCTGGACTTCCTCATTTATTCTTGGTTCCATTCTGCTACTGAGAATGCACACCACTAGATGATAAAACTGATCTATGAAGTCTCTGAAGTTGAATTCAGTGGAATGTTTACTCACTAGTGAGGTCCATGAAGTCACTGATTGAGGATTTCCACCCTGATCCAATTTCTAGAGAGCACATGAGAATATGTCCGCATGGAAGAAAAGGAACAAGTACACCAACACTAAAGAGTACCTGAACATCCCCTCTGTTGAGAGCTTGAAGAGTTGTTCATGTATTTTGTCAGCTAGAAACTGACTAAAATCGAACTAGACTATAGATTTCTCATCTATGGAGAAGATGGATATAAAACCCAAGATAGGTTCGTCTACTCATTCATTAGAAAAATATCCTAACATGCAACAGAGGGTGGAAATGATTTGGTTGGCTCTGACTGAGAAAATGGAAGACGGATAGGGAGGGTTTTTATTAGGCAACTGTGCATCTTCTGGAAGGAAGATTTTGAAGATTTGGGCTCTTTGGGGGGACATGTGTTTTTGATAGAGTTTGTTTAGGATTTCGATGGAGAACAGGCTGGCAGAATCAATTATGGGGATCTGCAACATCTAGTTTCTTGACTAAGGGATAATGGTGAACATAGTTTCACCTGACGAAGACACGATGGCCCTTTGGTTGGGAAGATAATGGGCTTGACACTTAAGGGAAAAATCTGGGAAGTGATAGGTTTGGGGAAACATGTATAATGGTAGATTGGACTCACAGAGTCCAATCTCGTCACTCTGGTCTAAGAAAATGTCTTTTAGACAGAAGTGTAATTCAAAGAAATCAAATTCACTCTTCGTCTCTTCAACTTTGTAATCTTTGTCATCCATGGGAACATGGTCCAGGTCGATGGGAGGAGGAATAAAAGGGTTTTTGGCAGTTTTAGCGTGTTTGGTTTTGGGCGCCATAGCTTAACGGAGATCTGAAGGTGAAAATAATATTCACTGTAATTACCTGGTTTAATGGTTCCTATCGACGGTGTGCATGGGCGATGATTGGCTTGAAAACTAGAGTCAGTGCTTTGTCTACAGTGTCTAGATCAATGAATAGTGTGGTAATGGTGAAGAAACAAGGTTAAACGGTGCAGGGGGGTGTCCGTTATGGCCCATGTGGTGACTAGATGATTAACATTTATGAGGGATGTCATTGATTGGCCAACGGGTAGATGAGTGTGATGTGGATGCCATTGATTGGCCAATGGGTAGATATGAGTGTGACGTGTGATAGGGTAGTGGGGTACGATGGCAGATGTAGGTGGGGGGTATTTAATGAACGATTAGGCGGGTTCCCAGAGGGGGGGTAGGTGGTATGAAAAAATGAGTGTGGGGTGTCCGATAAGATATGGGAGTGACACGTCGCAAGGGCCCCACATTGGGAAACCACTTATCCTGGACACCCCCCTCCATCGTTAAAGGCAGAAAGGTCAGGGGGTCTGAAAATCACTTTCAACTATTGATCTGGGCACCGCTTGATCAACCGCTAAAAACTGTGCGCCCTTTAGTCACAAATCGAGAAAAGGTCAAATCTTGATAGAACTTAGGATAAAAATCATGTTGTGGGTAGCACTAGGCTTCCCTTTATTTATTTTTTCACTAAGGGGTCATTTCCAAAGATAAATACATCAAATTAACTCAAAATAAAAGGTATTTTCAACCATTTTTGCAAATCTTTATTGAAATAAACCATGCTAACATAACTCCTATTATAATCACCTAACACATTAATCCATCTTAGACTGTTGGATCAATAATTACTCTAACCTAAGATATTTGGCCAAGATTAGACTGTTTGGCCAAATTTATTCACTAACCTATCTAATTTGGACAAGTTTAGACTGTTTGGCCAAATTTATTCACTATCCTATCAACATAAATTTAAAAGGTTTGATCATGATTAGGCAGTATGAGTCAAACCAAGTTTATTTTGATGGGGTTTTATGTATTTTTTTTATTTTTATTTTTATACCCTCTTTTGATTTTTTATATTTTTTCTTTTTTCTTTTCTTTTCTTTTCTTTTCTTTTTTTTTCTTTTTCTTTTGTAAATAATTTGCAGAATAAAATATTATTTACAATATAACACAACTAGAGGAAGAGATTATAATTACCAAGTGATCCTGTGAAATATAGGGTTATAACACATGCTTTACGAGATCTTACTTGATGCGCCACAGTCTACTCTTGATAAGGCCAAAAAAAAGTTTGGTCCTAATGCTGATGGAATAGTGGGCTCAACACAAATCAAGTCCACGGATTGGTTGTCGAATTAGTTACAACAATTGTCAATTCAAAAGACTGTGGCTGACTAGACTCCTAGTTTGGATGCCCCCGCTACCTAGGTGTCAGATGTACACAATGTGAAATCGACAACTCCCAAGGCCAACCAACAGAACGAGGGAAAGAAGAAACAGAGAAAAAAGAAGGGTAAAGGGGATATAAAAGCTGCTAACAATTCTAGCGAGGGAAAAACTAAGAAGAGGAAGGTGAAGTATCCATGTAATCTTTGCACGGATGACCACTTAACTCACATGTGTCCTCGGCTTGTGGAATCCTAGAAGCTACTAGTAAAACAACAACTTGTTGTTTTGACTAACCCTTTTCCACAAGGGAAAAATATGGCTCACGCTTCTACATCCATGAGCACAACTGGGGGAAGTCAGGGACCCCCCTTGCCTACTCCTAACAACTCAGACATGACCATTTACATGATGAACGCCAATGATCATTTATCAACCATGACTCATGAGTACAGAATGCCAGAATCTGTCGAGAAGGGAAAGGAGGCCTCCAACCCATTGAATCCTCTTCAAATTGAGAATACATTGGGCAAGACAATGACTCGCATCCCTAAAGGTGCATTTAAGAAAGCTTCCCATAACCCAAAAATGAGGTATGCTCAGAACTACTCCATCGTGGAGGATCTGGCACAGACCCATTGTGCAATGTCTTCTCTGGAAGTTCTCTAAAATTTCCCCTCACAGAGAAACACTTTGTTATATTCCTTGGGAGCGACAAAGACTAGTATCTCAAGAACAATCATTTTCGATACAACCAATATTAAACCTCATCTTCCTCACTATGTCTCCTTTCAAATAGTAGTGGTGTACACCACGAAAACATTGACATGGAAAATTTCCCGTACGATGGTTGATGAGGGTTCCTTGGCATACGTGATGTTGTTGTCATGTTGGAAGGCCATTGGCTATCCTGATTTGTCTCCATCACCTACGTTGCTTATGTATTTTGACATTCAATCATTCATACCACACAGTATAATTCCTTCTTTTCCCGTGCAGTTCGAGGGTAAAATTGTGTGCGTTGAGGTTGATGTAGCCGATGCACCTCTTGACTACAATATTTTGTTAGGGTGGAGTTGGAATTATGCAATGCATGTGGTTTTAGCCACTGTTTTTCAGGTCTTATGCTTTCCGCACGAGGGTCATATTATAATCGTCAACCAGTTGTCCTTCTCTCATCCTGACCCTTCATCGGGGGCTTCCATGGTCCCGATGGTTGATAACCCATAGCCTGGAATTTTCAACTTAGGTGCTAGATTGTTTCTGTCATTGATGGGAACTTTTGATTATCCGTCGCCTTCCAATGATGTAAGGTTTATATCGGTTTTTCTCGACTAGCCAAGGGCTGCAATTTTTCAAGTGTCGTATTTTAAAACGAGCTACTTTCACGACCCATGTAATTTACCTTCCCCATCAAATTCGATGGAGGGGATAGGGAACCTTGAATTGGCCATGCCCTTATTCGCAGTTGAGGTTGCATACAGTCTTTTCTAACAAGCTTCATCCAACCACGATCAGGATCCCACATAGGAGCTAGATTTGAGCTTAGGACTCTCTCGCCACTCAAGACCCTTTAGAATTAGTCTTGCCCTCTGACGAGGAGATTTTGGAGGCAATGACTAGTCTTGACAGACCTTGGGATTATCTGCACCATAGATCTTATTTTCTTCCTGAGCTTATGTTGGCCCTCGACCAAGTTTTGGAGAACCTTGGTCGCGTTTGACCATTTTTGGGACTTCAATAGGCTGGTCGAAGATAAAGCACCAGGCGAAGCGGAGATTGCGAGATATCACCCCTTTTTGTGGGATTTTTGGTTTTAGGGTTTATGTAATGGGTACAGGATGTCGTCCCATGTGTCTTAGCCATGTTTAGGCCCCATTTATAATGTATAATTAGATATCTATGCGATGTAATAAGTACTAGACCTAGTAGAATTTATTAGTGCAGATCTAGAGGCTTCATGCATACTGTGTGTTAAGACTTGCAAAGCTAAGTGTAAGTGATTGTAAGAGGCTTTGTGTGCAGAATGTGTGTTAAGACTTGCAGAGCTAGGTGTAAGCAATTGTAAGAGGCTTTGTGTGCATATTGTGTAGGAAGGCTTTATGCCATGACCTAGCTCGGGGAAGGAGGATCTGGCGAAGTGCACACAGATCTCCTGTCCTATGCAGAGTTGGTTTTGTTTCTCTGTGCATGTAAGAATAATGAAATAAGATAATAAATAATATGAAGAGTTGTTGGATGTAGCCCCACACTGGGGGTGAACCACGTATATCCTGTGTTGTGGTTGCTTTATGTGATTGATGTGATTTATGCTTAGTGTTGTAATCTTTATGAATGTTAGATATATCTGATGTAGTAGCTTAGTTATTAATATCATAAATGAATGCTATATATTTTGATGTTATGTGTTGAATGGTTATATATACTTAGACCTGGTTCAATACTGTGTTGTTATGTAATTAGGGTTTTACATGCGATGTGAATAAGGGTTAAATACTAATGAATGATAACTACTAAGTGCTTGGTTAAGTATTGTGATCACAGATATGTGTCCTATCTAGGTTGTAGACGCTTGAGTCCTGCAACCCCCCTTGCCTCTACCTCAGGTGAAACTTCATCTTCTTCGCAGGTGTTTCTGATAGGGACAGTAGTTAGGGTTTTGTTGGTGCGTTGTTGAAGCGTTGAACCTTGGGTCTGCCCCTGTGCCAACAAATGGTTCCGTTGTTGAGAACTGAAACTGTGATTGTTGGGAAATGAAGAAAAGAAAAAGCTTTGTGTGTAGATCTATTTCCCTAGTGTGTAGTACTCTACTTGACTTGTGAAGCTCTGTGCTATGAAGATAATTTTGATATGAAGAAAAGAGGTAAGATCTTAAATCTTTGTGCTCTGATAAATGTAAGATAAGTGGAAATTTTTGTTTCAAAAGTATGGATATAGGTATGTTTGATAGATTTTGTCCTAGTCTAAAAACTAGGGCACGACTTGAAGAAAGAAGATATGATATGAATAGATCTGATAGAAATAGTGAAAGATATGTTATTCCTATGCATATAAAGAATATTTGGACTAACAAGTGGATGCAGGATCCTAGAGAGAATTTTTTGCAGGTCCATCACTGTGATCCCAGTGCACAGTACATGAAAGGTTGGGAATCATTTAAGAGAAAGAGAGGATTGACTCTTTGTTATAGTTGCAGAAGATCGGGACATCATGCTAAGGAATACCCTACTAGAGGTCCTATTTTCCTTTGTTGTAAAGCTACTGAACATGAAGTTTTGGATTTCCCTAGAATGATTGCTAAAGTTGAACATATGAACATGAGACAAAAAGACCATGAGAAAGGTCAAGAGACTAATAATATGCTAAAGAACCAGAAAGAATCAGAGGATACATTACTGCAGATGAAAGAAACATTAAATGATCACAGAGACATCAACTTATTAGAGATCTTAAAAGAGAAAGAGTGCATAGAAACAAGAATAGGAGACTTTGACATAGGTTGTGTATTGGATGCAGAAATACAGGTGATCATTATGCCAGAAAGTACTTTGGAAATTTTGGGAAAGCCTGCTATGATTTCTTCATTGGGAGGAATAGGATTGTTTAAAGGAAAGATGATAACCCTATGTGGAAGACTTACTCATGTACCTATGAGTGCTCATGGGACATCGACAGAAGAAGAATTCAAGGTCATTAAGTTTGTTGAGAACAATGCCCCCTTTGCAATTTTGTTAGGAAGGACTTGGATTGAGAGAGATCATATCTGAAGAAAAGAAGAAGAAGAAGCTATAGAACATAAAAAACAAGAATTAACAGATGTCATGGCTAGGAGAATAGCATGCTTAATAGAAGAACATGAGGACAATTCAAAGCAACTGAGGACCAAAGACCTGGCTGTCAAAGTTGAAAGAACGCAAGAAGGCTTAGAGAACCTATCCACGCAGGAGAGTAGAAAACCTACTCCAGAAACAGTAAGAGAAGAAGTATTACCCTCGAACCCTGTGAAAGACCCTCAACAGTGAGAAGTTACCATGTTGAGTACAGATAAGAATAAGAATGGAAAGAGGAACCCAATAACTCATATCACGGGGAAGAAGGCCAGAAAGCTCAGTAAGAAGAAAGAAAAGTTAGAAACATTGCAGGAATTTCCAGAGAGGACTTGACAGAAAGAAGGCTTGTAGAAATTGAACCTCGTTGGAATAGAAGAACAGTGCAGACTGACACTTCACCACGATGAAGCAATATGACCATTGGAGGCATCCCGACCATTAGAATAACTCTTCAGAACTGCTAGAAACGTAGTTATTTCTGGAACATTCACCATTGGACCGTTGGGACCGTGCCATAACGGATGGAATAACATTGATTGAGGCATTACTGCTTGTTGGATGAGTCTTTTATGATGTTATCTATTTAACCCGTCGAATGTCTTACCAGGGACACTTTTGTGAATTGAGATTATCCGAGCCCACAAAGAACTAATTGCTTTTGCGCAGTACTTATTGAGACCTCGTTCTATGAAGCACAAGACCAGGGCTACAAGTTTCACTTCATTTGGTTGTTGATTCTTGTTCCCTTCATTGCTTGGGAGATGTCGGAAGGAGTGCTCTTCCCTGAAATTGAGTTGTTTGAACCACTGGATGCGAAGTTCACTACGCTATGGTATTCGAGTGACATGGAGAAGCAATGGAAGTCTAATGCGGTGTTCCACACCTACTACTTGTAGCTAAAGAGAGCCATTGAATCCTTCCCTCGCATGACACCAAATACATTGCATCGGTTCAGGCCATTTGCGAAGTTCTGCATAGACAGACATTTCATATACATTACTGTGTGCAAGGATGAAACCAAGGAAGAGCTCTAGTCGTACTACAAACTCACCGAGGAATATATGGAGGAAATAACCAAGGAATGTCCTGCAGAATTCCTTGTACCAGTTGAACAGACAGAACTCTCTGACCCCGACCTCATCGAAAGTCCTATAGTCACTCGAGAAGAATATGATGCAACCAACAATAGTAGGAAGAAAAATAAGGAAGAGGTACAGGAACTGAACAACGCATAAAAGGAGACTTCACTAGATTCACCTGAAGGAGGAGGAGGTGACGAAGTAGACAAAGAAGAGGACAAAGGGGAAGAATAAAAATAGGAATAGGGTGAAGTAACATAGCCTAAAGACCCCCTTCCAAAGACCGAAACATCCAAGAAAAGAAAGGGTTCGCTAAAGAAACCTTCATCACGGAAGAAGTCAAAAGACAATAAACCTCCATTTTAGACTGTTCTCATGGTGGATGATATTAAAATCATCATCGTCGATGTATCAGATACCTCAGAGGACATTTTTCAGTGAAGTGAAGCCAAACAAGAGACAATGTTTGATAGGATCAAAGAAGAGATCAAAAGGGTACAACAGGCTCTTTATTCGAGCTGCGCAGTGTCTACTGCATCGTTATCAACAAGGGACATAGAAGTAGGAGATAATATTGCCCAGCTATGTAGATTAGCATATTCGACAGAAGCTCACCTTCATCGGGTCCATGAAGAAAATGAACAGGCCACAGAGGCATTGAAGCAAGTAAAAGAGGAAGTCCTAGAAAAACGTCAGGTTGCACATCAGGAAAAAGATGACCTCCAGGCGAAGTTTGCAAAGGATAGAGTGCAGATCTAGAAGGAAAAAGAAAAGTTGCTCGCGAAGCATATTGGCGTTAAAGAAGCAGTTACTAGAGCACTTCACTTTATGTTGGGCCTGGCACAGATGGAAGAGGAAACAACTGAGATCCAAGTGGGAAATCTCTCTAAATCTATCCAGTAGCTCCAAGCACGAGTAGCAGAACTGGAATTACAAGCAGTGTTGAGAACTCCACAGGAAGTGTGAGATCAGAGAGAAGAAACTTCCAGGAGTGCAGTCGAAAGTATCAAGGCATTGGCCTTAGAATGAAATAAACTCAACAGTCGAAGTATGCAGACTACGAGTGCCTTGCAGAGGACCCAGAACTAAGGGCATTGGAGTCATAGAAACAGGAGGCAAAGCAACAAGCAACGATAGTACAAGCACAGTTGAAGCCACTGTCAATAGTCGAGAGAATGAAAAGGTCCCAGGAACAACGCACAGTTCAACAGCAGGTCCATGCCATCCAAAGTAAAGTCATGGAACTGACCCAGATACTCCAGCCCGTGCAGGATAAATATTGCACACTTTTTGAGGAGATCGAGGGACAAGGTGCATAGCTGGAACAAGTAGTCACCATGGTGGAACAACGGTTGGAAGGACTAGTGACCAAGAAATTCATTCAGGACTTCACCGAGCAGGAGGCCTTGACGAAACAACAGGTTGAGGTAGCTCGAGCCAAGATCAAGGCCTTCGAAGCAACATTTCCCAGATTAGAGTGGCTCGAGACGAATCACGGGTGAGTGTTTGGGGCCTATTGGCCCTCAACCAAGTTTTGGAAAACCTTGGTCGTGTTTAACCATTTTTGGGACTTCGACAGGCTGGTCGAAGACGAAGCACCAGGTGAAGTGGATATTGCAGGATCTCGCCCCTTTTTGCGGGCTTTTTGGGTTTAGGGTTTATGTAAAAGGTATGGGATGTCGGCCCATGGTTCTTTCCCATGTTTAGGCCCCATTTATAATGTATAAATAGATATCTAGGCGATGCAAGAACTACTAGATCTAGTAGAATCGGCTTAGTGCGGATCTAGAGGCTTCGTGCATACTATGTGTTAAGACTTGCAGAGCTAAGTACAAGCGATTGTAAGAGGCTTTGTGTGCAGACTGTGTAAGAAGGCTTTGTGTTGTGACCTATCTCGGGGAAGGAGGATCTGGAAAAGTGCGTGCAAATATCCTGTCCTATGCGGAGTTGGTTTTGTGGCTCTATGCATGTAAGAATATTGAAATAAGATAATAAAGAAGACGAAGAGTTGGTGGACGTAGCCCCACACCGGGGGTGAACAACCTATATCCTGTGTTGTGGTTTCTTTGTGCGATTGATGTCGTTTATGCTTAGTTTTGTAATCTTTATGAATGTTATATATATCTGATGTAGTAGCTTAGTGCTTAATATCATAAATGAATGCTAGATCTTTTGATGTTATGTGATGAATGGTTAGATATAATTAGATCTGATTGAATACTGTGTTGTTCTGTAATTAGGGTTTTACCTGCGATGTGAATAAGGGTTAAAGACTAATGAATGATAACTGCTAAGTGCTTGGTTAAGTATTGTGATCACAGATCTATGTCTCACCTAGGTTGTAGACACTTGAGTCCTACAACCCCCCTGCCTCTACCTCGAGTGAGACTTCATCTACTTCGCAGGTGTTGCCGAAAGGGATGGTAGTTAGGGTTTTGTTGGTGCGTTGAACCCTGGGTCTTCCCCTATGCCAACAACTTAGGAGAATAGAGGAAGGAGAGTTTATTTTGACCATGAATGGAGATAGGCCTTGTCCTATTAACCCTCAGGCTACGCAAATAATATACGCTGAGGGAAAGATGGCAATAATTTCTACGATAATTCCTATCGATATCTCCAAAACCCTTGGCGTCATGGAGAATGTCTTTGTTGGTGCAGATTCCCCCCCGAAGAGATTCAAATTTACACCAAGTTATTTAAGGAGTTTTGTGACGTGTTTTCCTAGTCTTATGAGGATATTCCAGCCATTGACGCATGAATTTTCGAACACAAAATCACGACTTATCCTGATATCAAACCGATCCGACAGAAGCTTCGCCCAGTTAATCCTTGAAAAGAAGCCACGATTAAGTTTGAAGTAGAGAAATTGCTCATTTTTTGTTTCATCTACCCTATACAATTGATGGAATGGGTATCTAAACCAGTTCCTTTCAACAAGAAACAAGGCATAATTCACGTTTGTATGGATTTCTGCGATTTAAACAAAGCTTGCTTGAAAGAAAAATTTCAACCCCGTTTATTGATCAGATAGTCGATGAGTGTGCGGATTGTGAAGTCTTTTCTTTCATGGATGGTTTTTCAAGATATAATAAAATTCAAATCAAACCTGAGGACCAACATAAAATGGATTTTATTTTTCCTTGGGGTACTTTCGCCTATCAAAAAATTCCTTTTGGCATGAATAATGCTGGAGATACCTTTCAGTGGGCCATATCATTCTCTTTTCATGACCTCAAACACATAGTCAAGGCTTACTTGGATGATCTAGCATCATGTTCTCACAAGAGATCTGATCATCCCGCCCATTTACTACTGATCTTTGAGCGATGGAGCTACTATTGGATCCACTTGAATCCTAACAAGTATCATTTTTGCATGAGATCAGGTCATTTATTAGGTTTCATCATGTGTTTAAAAGGGATCATGGTCAATCCTCTTAAGGTTGAGGTGATAGTTCAATTGCCTCCCCCATGCACAATACCCCAACTTCAAATCTTACGGGGGAAAACAAATTTTCTTTGGTGTTTTGTTGCTAATTATGTCGAGATAACTAAAGGGTTCATGCGTCTTTTGAAAAAAGGGGTCCCATTCTGTTCGAATGAAGCAGCTCAATGCTCCTTTGAAGCATTGAAACATGCCCTGACATCTGCCCCTCTACTCCCACGTCCTGATTATAAAAATGAATTTTTGTTACATTTGGTTGTTGTGGAGTCGACCATCGGCATGGTCTTGGTCTAGGAGGATGACATGCTCGAAGATCACGTTATCTATTATCTTAGTCGAGGCTTAGTTGGACCAGAGCTCAACTACTCTCATGTTGAAAAACTTGCTTTGGCAGTTTTCCACGTTGTCCAATGGTTTCGTCACTATATATTACTTCACAAGGCCATAGTTATTGTCGTCGTCAACCATTTCCAATATGTGTTAACACGACGGGTCATTGGCAGAAAGATCAGTAGATGAATATTTATGCTACAAAATTTTGACTTGGATTTTGTCTCTAAGAAATATAAAAATTCATTGGTATTTACTGAACTAATTTCATAACTTCGAAGAATACGACACCAAGCGCGACACTATCTCATTCTCGATGACACTTTGTATCATCGAGGCATAGATTGCACTATCTGATGATGTCTTGTGCATGAAGAATCATAGCTCATTTTGAATGACTGTCACACCAGAGCATGTGGAGGTCACTTGTCTGGGTTGGAAATAGCCCAAAAATTTCTACACGCAAGATACTTCTGGCCCTCATTAATCAAGGATTGTGTTGAGGTGGTGAAGAAGTGTCACCTGTGCCATATCTTCTATCAGAAGATGCGGTCACACCATGCTCCTATGTTTCCAGTTATTGTTGTCGGTCCTTTCACCAAGTGGGGGATTTATTTCACTACATGTCACCTGGATTCTCCCAGGGGGCAGTGTTACATCATCGTAGCAGTAGACTACTTCACTAAATGGGTCGAAGCTATGCCGATGTTTAACAATGACAAGGAAACCACAACCCTTTTCGTCTTCAATAATATAGTAGCAAGATTAAGTATCCCGAAGGATATTGTCACTGACCATGGAATTCACTTCTAGAATAAAATTATGACTAATTTAAAATCAAATCTTGGGTTTAAACAGGAACATTTGTCACCCTATTACCTGGAAGTGAATGGTCAGGTTGAATATGTGAAGAAGTCACTCAAAACTATTATTTAGAGGATGATCAATTCAGCCAAGTCAAATTGGAATTTGATATTATATTCAGCATTTTGGGCCTACCAAACTTTTGTAAATACTTCCATTGGTTTTTCACCTTTTCAACTTGTTTACGGGCTGGAAGCAGTCTTACCCATCAAGTGTAAGATACCTTATTTAAAGTTGGAAGTGTAACTACTTCCCGACACTACGTCGCTTGAGTAATTCCTTCTATATCTCGAGCAGCTCGATGAGAAACGTTGTGATACAACCTTGGCTAACGAGGATCATAAGCAATGAGTAAAGTGTCAATATGATCAGTCTATTCACCCTTGAAATTTATACGAAGGTGATCTTGTCCTGGTTTATGACCAATACAAAGATCCCCTAGGGGAAGGCAAGTTCAAACCCATGTGGTTCGGACCTTTCATTGTGAAAGAGGTCTTAGAGAAGGGTGTTTACTATTTGGTTGATTTTGAGGGAAATTCCTTAGTGGAGCCTAGAAATAGGCTCTACCTTAAGAAGTACTACTCTTAGGTCGGTCACCTAGGTGGCTTCTTGTATATATGTATAGTATTTTATACATTTGTTTTCTTATTCACTTTATGGACGTGTAGTTATTTATGTCTTATTTTTCACCGTGGCAGATTTCAAGTGAATCGAAGGTTTAATTTGGTTTCACGAAAAACAATAACCGACACACTCGGAGGCTTGCTTCCACAGCTTGGGTGATTTTATCACCTGGAGTCCTTCCAGAGGAATCTATCTAGGAGACACAACCAATAATGTTGTTGAGTAAAACGTAGTGATAGAATTGTTACGTGATGCTTTGTCACATAACATTTATCTCCTTCGGGTTTACTTAGATGCTCAACTGGTTGTGTCCCATTTAAATGGGGTTTACCGCATTTATGATCCCACTCTTCATTGACGATTCCTTAGGGTATGTCTTGTTGGACGCACACCCATTCGGGGAAAAAGACTATTTTTGGGAAGAGAAGCACGAAGGGAAGAAAGGACAGTTGGAAGGAAAAGAAGCACATGCGAGGGAAGCATGTGAGGATCACATGCAAGGAAGACCTAATGACATTAGGGTTAGGTTTTTTGCAAATCATTCTAATGGATGATGAGCCAATAATATAAATAAGTAGTTCTTAGGGGACAGAGGGGGATGGTAGAGAGACCGGTGGAACAAGTAGAGTTCGAAAGTTGTAAGGTTTGTAAGAATTGTGCTATTTGGTAACATGGTGAGCTAGAGAAGCAGTGAGTGAGTCGATCCTAAGGGTTAGATATTCGGTTGAGGAGCTTGGTGTGATCTAGTCAGCCTCACATGGATCAGGGAGCCTGTTGAGAGTGTAAGGTCCAAGATTATAAAAATGTGTGGCGTGACATATTACTGAACCATAATACAAATATTGAGAGCCAGACCTTTGTGGACGTAGACCAAGAGGGGGTGAACCATGGTAACACTTATGTTGTGTGATTGAATGTATGCATCTATAATGTTGTTAAGTATTGAATATGAATGAATGAAGGAACTTGTTAGATATGATATTTCACATGAATGAATAGAATGACTGCTCTAATCAAATGTTAGACTAAATAAATAAATATTACAAGGTACAACCACAAATATCCACTCATTCCCAGGCTACAAACACATGAGTATTGCAACCACCCATAGAGCTATCTTGGG
>SNQJ01S0056340.1:0-43994 GCA_010110895.2 Picea sitchensis | reverse complement strand
ATGTTCAAATCCATAGGGGGGTAGAGGGGTAGGGTATGTATGTTGGAAGATTCGTTGTTGTCATTGATGTCAACCCTAGTCATGGGTTTTGGACTGCAAGATTGATGAAGGTATTTGGTGTAGTGTCCCCAAGGCCGAGCCCCGTTACAGATCATGATATATGCAATGAATTGTAAATATGTTCTATAGGCTGGTGAGCCAAGTTCTGTATAAGCTGGAAGGCTTATGTGGTTGTTAGGCCAGGAAGCCTAAGTGTTTGAGGGAGAGGAGCCTGCTGTTGTACTTGTATGTATGCAAAATAATCAATAAAATATAAACACCGCCAGGTGCAGATCGACCACGATGAATGAGTGAAGGGGGACTGAGCGTCGATAGAGTGGGCAAGAAACTAGGGGCTGGAAGGTGGGAAAGGGGATGAGTGTTGAGCCTAGGGGCTTAGGCCTGGAATAATATTTTAATATTATTTCCTAAAAAGCCATGTGAATATTATTTTATCCTAAGTTCCTAGTAAAAAGGAAAGGCGTGTACATGGAGGCATGCGGATGGAACGCATGCAGTTCCCAGGGTGACAAATGTCCACCCTGACGCATGCAAATAAAAGAGAAAGGAACAGTCGTGGGGGGGGGAGCTCTCGCATTCCATTCAACCCGACTGCTCTGAGCAGGAGCCGTAGGAGCTAGTCTGCAAGAGACCTCGTGTATGTCTGTTACAGAGAGGAAGCCTGTGTTGGGTGCTGAAGAATGTGTGTTTACCCTTGTTTAGAGCCGTGGAGTCTGTCTGTGAGAGAAAACCAGTGTGTGCATTCCCTGAACGAAATGTCGATGTCAATTTCGGGGAAGAGTCTTTGTTTGCCCAGGAAAAGTTGAGCGAGTTTGTTCGTGGAGCCCTATTATGAAATCTTGACCAAGAGAACATCCTGTGACTGTTGAACTGGTTCTTGGGAAGCCTGTGTCCATTTTCCCTGTGTTNAGAGCTCCTGGAAGGAACCCTGTAGTTGCTACAGAACCCAGAGACTTCCGGTCTGGTCCGTTCCTGTAACCCAAGGCAAGGGAGACTGGCAGCCGAAGGACTGTCCAGGTGACAGAGAAGGTGCACTCTCCTGGGGTGGAACATGCATGTGGGGAATTAGGGTCTGTGGGCAGTGAGCGTGGGAGATTCCTGGGAGAGAATTCCTTCTTGGTGGTGGTGAGTGATTGTTTTCCCTGTAACCTCAGCCTGAGTCTGGATTCCTTGCCCGGGGGTGGAGCTCAGTCCCAGCTCGAGGGTGACCCACTGTTGAGTTGAGGAGTAGTGCGGTCTACGGCTGGGAGGTTCATGGAAGGCCTGCATTTGGTTGGTGGATTTCACCACTCTTTCAAGATAAGTATTTAATTATGTTCTTATCACCTTTTGGCATGACTGTGTTGTACATATATTATCATGTTTTCCGCTGTGTAAATGAATTGGTATGAAGTACTATTGATTGTTAATTATGGCAATAATTCATATGAATACNATGTGGGAAATGAGGGTCTGTGGGCAGTGAGCGTGGGAGATTCCTGGGAGAACATTCTTCCTGGTGGTTGTGTGTGACTGAATTCCCTGTAATCTCAGCCCGAGTCTAGATTCCTTGCCCTGGGGTGGAGCTCAGTCCCATATCGGGGGTGACCCACTATTGAGTTGAGGAGCAGTGCGGTCTACGGCTGGGAGGTTCGTGGAAGGCCTGCATTTGTTTGGTGGATTTCACCACTGTTTCAAGATAAGTATTTAATTATGTTCTTATCACATTTCCACATGACTGTGCTGTATATATTATCATGTTTTCCGCTGTGTAAATGAATTACTATTGAAAGATATGGATTGTCTAATTATAACAGTAATTATATGTTTATTCTGGGAATTAAAATGTATCTCTTTGCTGTTACGCATGTGAATGTACAATTCTGTATCTTTTGTTGTAAAAGTCTAGGTACAGATTGGTTAGCGAGAGGTTTGAAAGCCTCGGTAGTGAAAAGGGTACATTACACTTGGTGCGGTGGAAAAATACTGGTCCATGTCAATCCTTCTTACCTTACGTCATTAGCTGTGTGCTGAATGTCGTCGATGCTTTCCCATGGCCTTCCCCCGCAGATATTACTATTGACATGATCTTGTTGTTGTGCCCTCGCCTGTTGTATGATTTGATCCTGCATTATGATTGGTAATTGGGTTTTGGGTAGACATGTCCTACCTAGGTCCTTCGGGCCTTTCACTGTGCCTTTCGTTGCCCTCCTCGATGTGACCTTCCTTGCTTAAGTTGTTGGCCCGATCTTTTGTCGCTAGTTGGGTACAGTCCGTTCTAAATTGTCCTTGCGAGATGTTGGACCAGGGAGTATCTAGTTCTGGTCCTTCCTTGCTAACCCCCTCATTGGAAATTCTGTTTGCCAAGCCATTTGCTGACCTATGAACCCAACGCAACTCCATGGTGTTAATCGTTTGCAGATGCTCTTGGATATTTTGTAGGGATTGTGCCAATCGCCAGTGTTTCTGAACCTTTCCCACTTTGGTTCCGTTTTGGATTCTCTTCACTGTGTTGATGACCAGGGTGGAGTCACCTTCCACGATAGTGTTGGTCATCCTTTCTCATCTTAGAATTTCGAGACTGAGCTCCAGGGATCCAAATTCCGCTGCGTTGTTGGTTGAGTTACCCAAGATCCCAGCGTACAAATTGATTATGTTACCCCCGCTATCTCTAATCACCCCTCCCATTCCTGTCATTCATGGGTTTCATTTTTCCGCCCCATCAAAGTTTAACTTGAGGAACCCTGCTGGAGGAGGTGTCCAGTTGCATGCTCCTAATTGGAGTTGTGGTGGCCGCCCTACCAGTGTGCTGTTGCGCCCGTCTTTTAGGTGGAATATTTCCAGGATTCGGGAGTCCTGGCTTGTGAGTCGCGCTCTTTCGGTCTGAAAGTTGTAGCTCTACACCATTTCTCAGATTTGTGAGATTATTGCTTTCTTGAGTTTCCCTTCCGTTGGTGCGTGGAGGTAGGCCAGTTTTCGAAGGGTTTAATGCCTTTTATTTCCCCTGCTGTTGTTGTGCTTTTTATGCTTCGACTGAGTCCTTCCATCATCAGAATGAACATGAAAGGTGATAGCAGGTCTCCTTGTCTGATGCCTCTTGAAGGCCAGAAGGGTTTGGCTGGGGCTCCATTTATTAGCAACGAGTAGATAGTTGTTGACACTAGGCTGACAATCCAGTTGATCCAATGTTGCGTAAAGCCAAAATCTTCCAGAGTCTTGACCATATAGTGCCAGTTGATTTTGTCATAAGCCTTTGCTAGATCAAGTTGGATTATCATCCCCCCTTTCCTCTGGGTTTTTAACGTGTGTATTAGTTCATGGGCATGGATGATGTTGTCCAAAATTTTCCGCCCTTCTACAAAACCCGCCTATTCCTGGGAAATCAATGAGAGTAGGAAAGGTTTTAGTCTGTTGGCTATGACTTTGGAGATTATCTTGTAAACCACATTGCATAATGTTATGGGTCTGTAGAGGTCTAGGGTCCTGACTTCATTTTCTTTGGGAATTAGAGTTATCATTGTGGCATTTAGCGCTTTCAGAATGGAGGCCGAGTGTTTGGAGTCTTCCACTACCCCGTAGATGTCATATTTGACCACTTCCCAGCAAGCTTTGAAGAATTCTGCTGTGAAATCATCTGGACCTGGGGCCTTTCCATTGGGCATCTCTTGGAACACTTGGTCATTTCCTCCTTAGCGATGGGTTTGTTTAGGTTGATATTTTGTTCCTCGGTAACTAGCCTGGGGATGTACTGAGTTATCCTTTGTATGTCCTCCGTTCGATCTTGGTTGGGTTCCTGGGCTATCCCATGGAAATGGTTTACCAATATATTTTTTATCTCCTTGTGGGACTCTCTCTCGATCCCATCCTGATCCCAAATTTTTAGGATTTTGCTGTGGGTTCTTCTAGCAATGGTAGTTCGGTGAAAAAACCTTGTATTCCGTTCACCTTCCTTTAGCCACCTGATTCTGGACTTTTGGCGCCATAGAGTCTCTTCCTGCTGGCATCTTGCTTCCCATTCCTGGTTTAATTGGATCTCTTCTTTTTTTTGGTCCTCTGTATAACCCTTGTCTATGCATATTTCCTGGAGGTTCCTCATTCTATTTTCAATAATTATTTTTTCTTGGTTTATGTTTCCAAAGATTTCCTTGTTCCACTCTTTGAGTTTATGTTTGATGTACCGAAGTTTCTTGTAAAGTTTGAACATCCTTGTCCCTTGTTAAGGTTGTGGCTCCTGCCACCAATGGATGATGTTCTCCTTGAAGGTGGGATGTTCAATCCAGAATTTCTCGAATCTGAAAGGTTTGCTTTTCGGTGTGGTTTGGAAGTTTGCTTCCAGTTGGATTGGACAGTGGTCTGAGCCCCCCCAGGGAAGGATGTTGCTGTCTAAAGTTAAACCCTATAAGATGATGGACTCCGACACCAAGAATCTGTCTAACCTCGTCACTATCTAATGTTGATTTATCCATTTGTTGTTCCATGTGAACTGGCCATTACTAGTCTTGATGTCCACCATCTCCATTGTGTCAATGAAAGCTGAAAAGTCTTCTGCATCTCTATCCAGTCTCCTGGTGCCTCCTTTTTTCTCCGCAAGTGTCGTGATGATGTTGAAGTCCCCGACCAGGATCCAGTGGGGGTTGCTGGAGCGGGCTTTTAGGTTTTCCAGGTCTAGGAGCATTCTTCTCTTCTCTTCCAACATCTGGGGACCATACACATTAGTGCATAGAATCACCTCTGTGTTACCTATGATTTGCATGCTTACCGAGAGTATGTATCTCGTGGCTTCAACTGCTAGTAGATTCATCACTTGTGGGTTCCACAGAGTGAGAATACCACATGCCATCTGCTGTCCTGCGACAACCAACGTCTTGTACTTGCTCCATTATTTTTTGCTGATTGTTTCCATTCTATCTACCATACATTTTGTCTCTTGAATGAAACAGAGGTCCGATTGTTCCTTCCTCAGTCCATTTTTAAGGATTCTTTGTTTTCTTGGGCTGTTTAGGCCTCTAATGTTCCATGTTATAATCTTCATTTAAACATGTGGGGGGGAATTGGGAAAGAGCTTCTTGATCTTACCTGAGTTTATCAGCACGACGCCTAGTTCCTGTAGGGCTACGCTGTTTGATTTCTTGCCTTTCTTCCTTCGCATTTTCTTGGGTGAGAGATGTGGTTGTCCCTCCCCTGCTTTGATTCCTAGGTGTCCTATCTCCCCATGCGTGTGCTTGAGCCCTCTAAATTTTTCTTCCTCCCTTAGGAGGAATAGGTATTAGATGCGGTCTAGTTGCTCCGTTGGTACATTGTCTACGCCCTGCCTTTTCCATTTCTCCAGTATGTTTGGGAGATCTATTCCTTCCCTTTCCACAATATCTCTGAGGTCCGGATATTCCGTGACTATCTCGCTTGGTGTCATTTCCGCGTCTTCGTCTGTCTCCTGCATGGGTGTGTTGGCATCTCTGGTTTCTCTGTCCATAGGAGTTGTGCTACCCCTCTGCTCCATCTCATTGCTTGGATTGCTTGTGTTCTCATTTGTGGCTTGGTCCTTAGCTTCTTTAGATTTTTCCTTTTCCTTTCCTCTTTCTTCCCCTTTGTGGGTTTTGTCTCGCCCTTCCATTCTGGTCCTGGCTTCTGGATTGCTTCCCATTGGGGTTTTATTTGGTTTCTTGTTTGCTCTATTTTTGTGGTTCGATTTAATAAAACCTTCCTCATCCTGCTGTATTTTGGTGTTTTCCACTTCTTGTTTTTTATTGAGAGGGCATTCTCTGAATAGGTGTCCATATTCATGGCATCTTCTGTATCTGAATGGGATCTGCTCGTAATCAATGCTTTGTATCCATTCCTCATCCTTGAATTCCAGGCTTATGGCTTCTGGGAGTGCCCCCGAAACATCCATCTCTATGCAGATCCTTGCATAGGAGATATATCTCCCTTTTAGGGTTGCTTCCAATGTCTTCACATATTTTCCCAGTTTGTTCCCGATTGCTTTGAAGGTAGAGGGTAACTAGTTGTCTAGCGATAGAGAGTAAAGCCACAACCAGACGGGTACATTCTTGAAGGTTTCTTTCTCTGGGGAGAAGTTTTCCTTCCATGGCCATATCTATAGTCCTGCTGAGGCGTGGAAGTATAAGCCCCCCTCAAAGACTTTGTTCTTGTCCTCCAAGTTCATGAATACTGTTGTGAAGAAGCCTTTCGAACCCAGATGGAGTTCCACTTCCCCATTTGGTTTCCAATGATATTTTATCCAGTTGCGCAACGTTCTTTTTGTGGGCCACAAATCCATGAACTTGCAGATTAGTGCATGCATCTTCATCTGGTCCTGGTAGAGTTGTGTTTGTGGGTCTTCCAATATTACCTTGGGTATCAGTGTTGTTTTTGGTTTACACGGGTTGTGCCCTTCTACCCCATTGGGGTTCTCTGGTTCTTGCGTTGCATTCTGGGTTTCTCTGGCTTCTTTCCCCATGTGGTCCCTTTTTTCCGAGTTGCTTTCCCAATTCTTTTTCGGTCGAGAACCTGAGGTGCTCGTCACTGGTTCCTTGAAATATTCGCCTCGTGGTCCTTTCCCCCTGTCCACCACTACCTGCTTATATGAGGGGGTTCCATTACCGCCCCCTTTGGTAACCATGTTGTGCTCTGTTGTGTTTGCGACTGTTAAACCCTAGCTTGTTCCGAGAAAAACCTATCTCAACGTACACTTGGTATCCCTAAAAAAAAAGGTATGTGGGCTTGGCCCAATTAAGCTTTGTTCCGCGACTAGACCACGTCCTTGCTTGGGTTTGAGCACAAGACCTAACCTTCATTGCAAGAACGACTTTACCATCCAACCACCTTTGCCGACCTTAATTTGAACTTTGAAAATCAAGCTGTAAACTTATTTATTTATAGTTTTATTTTTTTTACAAAACTTATTTATTTATACTTTTATGAAAAGATAAAAAAATGATTTATTTATAGTTTTATAATTATTTATTTATATTTAAATTTTTTTAAAGTATTTATTTTTATTTTTATGAAAAAATTATTTATGTTTTATAAAAAGATGAAAACATGATTTATTATATTTTCGATTTTTTTTTTAATTGAAAAGGATCAAATAGGACATTTAAAAAGTGATTATGTTTGAGGTTTAAGCATGTCCACAAAATTAATGAGGGAGATAAGACTTCAAGAACTCAAAAAATTGAAGGCAAGTGGGATTAAGAATATCACAATTGGGATTAAGAATATCATAATTCATCATATTTTTTTCTCCATTAGTTCAATTGATTTAATTTTGGATCAAACCAAGTAATTTTGAATCTATATCTAGGTCTTACATACTTTCAATGAAGAGACAAACCATCTTATCAATATTGGAGTTCACTTAGAAGAAAGGTTTATTAGTGTAAAAGAGGACATTCATCCCCACGCCCATCTCTTGAATTAATTGCACGTTTAATAAGCCAATAGTGCGATGGACATGTGGATGTACGAAATATATGGAAGCAAGCCCGTAGTATTTTTGTATTATATCAGATTATTAGAAGCAAGCTCGTAGTATTTTTTTATTATATCAAATTATTTGGATTTTTTGGTTTCTTCTTTCATTGCTCTAACTTGCTATGCTTTGGTGTGAGTTTTCCACGACATAATGGTAAAGGTATGTTGTGTTGCTAGGTGGTATGGTCTAATGTTGCAACCAAAGATGTGTCATGTGTGAGTTGATGTAGATGATGTGTGAGTTGATGTAGATGGGAGTCTATGAAGAGGGGTTGGATAAATCTTGGTAGGATGTGACCAAAACAACATTACAATGGAGCAACTAGCATAAGATGTGGGAGGAAAATCTTTTGGTGGAGTTGCATGAGTGGTTGAGGTATGCGATTGAGATTAAGGTGGAAATTTGAACTGTGTAGGAGATGAAGAAATGTATGTGAGATTTATTACAATCTCAAGAACCAAGATAATTGGTAATGGAAGTAAAGTTAGACTTGATGGTTGCTAGGGTAGATGGTATACCTAGGTTTTTAAATTTTTGCAGGGAAGACACTTTGCACATTTATTCACCTTCATTTGACAGAGCAATTTTGTTTCAGTCTCACACTTTCAAGGAAAGGAACTTGGAAATAATAGTAATAGAAATGCATCTTGCAGCCCATCTAAGAATGCAAAGGACCAAGAACAATCAAGTTGAAAAATACCCAATGCTAGAAAGAGTTCTCTTTAAGGAAATGTTTTATTAATTTGAAATGCATTGCAAGTTTTTGATTATTTTGAATTAGCATGTATGATAATATACTTGTCATATTAGAATATTTAGTATTGGTTTAATTAATTTAAAGTTTTTTGGAATCAAAATTTGAAATTTTGATCATGGGTTCATCCTTGCTTTATCTATATTTATGTTAGAATATTGATTAATTAAATTAAATTGTTATTGTTTTTAATGATAATTCGTAAAAAATAAAAATGATTTACTTAAATTTATAATCTTTAAAAAAATTAATATTAATAACATATAATAAATAACCTAGGCATCTACCACGTGAGAAGTTTACTTACACGTTGATTGGACTATAGACTATGAGATATGTCCAACGGAAATTTACACGTTGATTGGCCTATAGACTATGAGATCAAATTGCAAAATAACTCAATCCCACTTTTACACGCAAAGAATCAAACACCTCCATAAAATGGTTTTAAACTCATTTTGTTAATTCACATAAACATGCTTTGTTGGACAAGTGTAGTGTATGCATTGAAGGGAATTTAAAATAGAAAATGGTCCACACATCAAAGTTGTCACTATTTAGGCTTTTTATGTAAAATTGAAGAGTTATCAAAAGTTTAAAAATGAAATTATAAAATGGATTGTGCTTAGGATAATGAGAAGTTTACTAATTAAATATAGAGGATTATAGGTTTAGAATAATGAGAAGTTTACTAATTAAATATAAAAAATTAAAAGTTTAGGATAATGAAAATTTTATTAATTAAATATAAAATTATAAAATACACTATCCCATTTTTACTAAGAAAGTATACAATTTGATTTTAATTAAATTTAAATATAAAACTATAGAATAAACTATGCCACTTGTCCAAAGATAGTTCACAAACTTGATTTTCATAAATTGCAAAAAGACACAATGCCATTATATGGAAATGCTCAACAACTTACATATTATATGGTTTTGAATGCGTGGAGGAGATTTACTATATTTAAAATATTTAAAATATTTCACACAAATGAAAAAGGTAAAAAGGTTAAGTTGAGGGAAAATATTAATTTAATTAACAATATAATAGGTTTAATTTCATATTGTAATTATTTAAAATATGATAGGATTAATTTCATATTGTAATTATTTAAAAATATGATATTATATATATATATATATATATATATAAAAAAGAGAAAAATGAAAAAATATTATTTTATATTATTAAAATTTTAAAAATTGTAATTTAAAAATATTAAATATTTTAAAATGGTAAACTAAGAGATGTTTGAAATTTGTATTGGAGTCTAGTGTCGTTGAATGGTCAAGGATAAATATAATTTATATGTGTATCAACTTGTAGAAAAAATAACATTGTGTCATACACTTGGGTTGTAGGGGTATTGTGTCGCATATATGTTAGGTTATAGTATTAACATGACACACTAATGTTAGTCATTGTTGTATTTTTTGTATTCTTTTTGTCACTCTAATGAGAAAAATAAGGGCACTTGCAAGTTTAGTTGGGCCTACTAGACATGACGAAGGTTAGTGTATGAATCAAGTGATTCAATCACATGAAATAAACAAACAACTAAGCTAACAACAACTAAAGAAATAAAACTAAAATGCATGAGGAAATTAGAATCAAAATCAATCAAACAATTGACCAATAATCATGCCATTAATGGAGAAGTATATTAATGGGCAAACACTGTAGAAAAAGAGGGACTTATGGATCCCCTCTTCTTCCTTGGGAGGGCTCTTGAATCCCCTATGTGAGAGCTCTTCTTACAAATGGTAAACTAGAAAGAAAATAGTGAAGAAATCCAAGATTATTTCCTCAAGAGGTGAGGTGGATAGCTTAATGAGATGATGCTAGTATGATCCAAGAAGAAAAGAGGTTTCTTGTAGGAGAATAAAGACAACATAACAATGCAATGAGATTCTTGAATTAGTAGTGCACCCATGGCATCCTTTTATAGCTTATCTTTGAGGTAATATCCAACCAGTCTTTGGTGTGAACAAGGGGCCCTTTAGGGCAACCTTAGGTCTTTGACTAGCCCCCCACTCGGATTCAGCTCGGATTTGGGGGTCAAATCAAGTTGGGAGCTAGTCCAGAAGTGGGCAAGGGGCCGACAAGAACCATAAATGCACCGTTCACAGGTGTGCACGGCTTTTCTCGTACACAGTTATGGATCAGGCACATGTGCGCTCTTCTGGCTTCTTTGGCCTATGCACTTGCACACACTTACTTTAGTGTTTTGGTGGATGTTAATTTTTTGACTAGTTGTATAGTTTTTGCCTCTTGGAAATGCTTTCTTGGTGCCGTAGGTGAACTAATAGGTGTTTGGAGATGTGGTATTCGTGTAACCATTTGTGGATGCTATTTCAGTGATAACAAATGCCCCCTAATGTGTGAGGTTAGGAGCATAAGTATAGCCGAAATACATCAATATTTCTTCTATTGAGAGTACCATTGTAAGAAAGAGTGTTGAGAGGAACTGCAAGAGCGACCCGTCGGAGGGAGAGGGGAAACTGTGGGATCGAACCTTTCTCTAGGTATGAAAATAAAGTTTGTATACAAACGAGGCAGGCATGCCCCATGCTCGTGTCATGTAACTCAAATATGTAAGACAGTAACTAAAGCTGTATGCGGATGTAGATAACTGCAGTGCCCTCCGAGGCGGTTTGATAATGGCAGATGACAATTCTGATGGTGAACATAGTCTGAAAAGATGTGATGACACCTGTAAGAAGTGTCGATGACTCGTAGGCATTGATGGCCCAACAAATTCAGAGGTCTTCGGCTAGTATAAAAAAACTGCAATAGTCGCAAAGTAAGATCCACTGTAACATGAGATTGTGTTGAAGTCGAATGTTAAGGGGGTCAACGACAACATAGAGTAATGATGGTTCTCTCTGTGTCGTTCGAGGCTCCTCATTGTAAAGGTAATGAGATTCAAGATACTATCTCCCTTCTGGAAATTGTGCCGATGTCGACAGAAAGGGAGACGCGACTCCAATAAGCAAAAGGGCTTCATGAAATCCACTGGATGAGATCAATCACTGATAAGGAACATGGACGAAGTTAAGATGTGGTGAGACTCAAGACTGCCTTTGGTTATGGATATATGTGAAGTATGAGTGGAAACAATCGTGAAACTGGATCTAACGTCAAGGGGACGACTAGACGTGGGTTAAATTGTGCCAGAGGCGTGACAAAGTGGACAAACTCAGAGATTAGGGGTACATGGACTGTGGGATACTTGGGGTTTATGGATGATGTCGACATGAGTAGGAGAGAGTAAAATCCCCAACCAAGGGCGACATGGGTTTCTTTGCCAGAAAAAGAAGGTCGCTAAAGGTGAAGAAAAAAAACTATGTAAATGCTAAAAACAAAATCTTTTTACAATTTACCAAATAAATAAAGAATAATTTGGGATGAGTGTACATATACAGAAATAGGTGCCCCAGTGAAAGATGGCTTGGCCTGTGAGGGCGCAAGTTGCGTGGATAACTGGTGCAGGGTGGGGGCCCCATGGGTGGGTTTCTGTTTGAGGTAGATGAATGGAGGACAATTCACAGATGGACAAACTGATTGTGGATGAAATGGAAGGTTAATGATACTGCAGAGGTGTAGTCAAACTAGAACCGAGATGAGATAACCTGGGAGTCTATTGGGAAAGCTAGAAAAATGAGGATAAGGAGTATGTGGCTGATTCTTGGAAATGTGTAAGACTATCAGGACTCCCATCCCTAAAGGGTGAAAACAACATGAGTGTCAAAGTACCAAGGGGAACCATGAATGGGACAACTCATGTGGGGGAGAGTGCTACTGGGTGACAATACTAAATTGCAGCGGAGGTGTTAGTACTGCAGAGCCTAACATGAGGATCCTACAAGCGAATGTCGAAGGGTGTGAATGGGAGATGCAATTGGTATTCAGAGGGGATGACTAAATTCCAATGTCGATTATATACCTCAAGGGGATGTTGTTGATTTGTGATGACCAAGTACCTGCACACATTAAAATCGAATACCCGATGTGAAAAATATCTGAAGATAAAGAACGTGTAACAATTATTTGATAATTTTGAACATGAGCATGCGTACCTGGACGTGATGTGAGAAAAATGCATCCCTGGGGGCTTGGTATGGATGGTGACTCAAGGAATGTGAATGTGTAGGTGGTGGGATTCTGATCCAAAGGCTGAAGATGGATCGGAAAACAGAGAATCTGAGCTCCTGTAACTGAGTGTGGAAGTTTGGCAAAGGGGGCGATATATAGTTGTGGGGCCTACAATGTTACCTCATTTGTACTTGTTGCCATAGTGAGTTGACGAGAGTATTTGAGAGGAGATTTGAATATTATGGGAGTTCAAGCCAACCGATCCAGGATTTGCGATATGTCAGTCCATTGGAGAGAGCGAGATTGAGAGCGCCTTAGGGAGGCGGTGAGAGATAAGTCGAGCATCCAGAGACTTTTGGCAGCTTGTGGGTTGTTGAATTTATTCGACTACCCGCTGATACGGGCACAGGAGTACCTGTTACAGTATTTGATTTCTATGTGGAACATTGATATGCAGTGTTTCATTGTGCGGGGAGAGCAGTTGACATTCTCGGCGAGGGAGGATGTCTATTTCTTGATGGGGCTCCCTTTTCGGGGAATGACCCTACCTGTTGATCCCCAGTTGCTAGCGGATGTCCACTTGGCAGATGTGGCATGAAGATATTGTTCGGGACCAAACATTATGTCAAGTTCGATTGTCCGTATCGAGGCGATGGACGATTTGTTGCAGTAGTGTATCGCCATGATGATTGTGAGGATCTATGGGTCCTTAGCAACATAACCGATTGGTGGTGGTCAATTGATCATTATGAAGAGACTTTTGGATGGGGATTTCTTCACTTGGGAGTTGATGTTGCATGCCAAGATGATGGGGTAGATTAACCGGTGTCAGACTGCCGAATCTGGTGATTTTGCCTTTGGATTGATCTTGGTGGCGTGGTTTTTGGAGAGAGTGCCTATGTTGTGCCCTAGGGTGTTGTTGCTGGTGGCTGAGGCATGCTAGCCATGACTAATGCGGTGGGCATCGATTTTTGTACGACATGGAGGTGGGGAGGGTGGCCATTATTCAAAGGCTACCTTGGCGCGTGTGTGGTGTCAGATGCCACAGGTTATACTGCAGTTCCCATATGGTGGGGGATTTNGCTAGCCATGACTAATGCGGTGGGCATCGATTTTTGTACGACATGGAGGTGGGGAGGGTGGCCATTATTCAAAGGCTACCTTGGCGCGTGTGTGGTGTCAGATGCCACAGGTTATACTGCAGTTCCCATATGGTGGGGGATTTCCGGCATGACTTGGATATGGTGTTGCCTCCTAGGGAGGTTTGGGATCAAAGGGGTATGTTGGTGTACTTTCTGTTTTGTGATTTTGATAGTAGCATATGTTTATATATGGATAGATGTTGATTCTATCGTTTGTATGTGTTTGTGTAGATGTGGGGCTGCGAGGCCGAGAAGCAGAAGTGGTGGGAGAGCTATCTCATCAGGAGCCAGTGCGACCGCCATAGGTGGGAGAGCGACGTTGAAGGGATGAGTCTGGTGTGAGGTCAACAGATGATGCGAGAGATGGCATGAGGCATAGATTTGATGATCCCGGTGCAGGGCCATCACATGCTCCTCCAGTAGAGGTCGACGGGGTGCTAGAGGATTTCCGTTGTCGGTTGGAGGTGGTGCTACAGGGTGTGCCTGAGGGAATGTGGTCTCATATTCAGGATGATCGAGTCCTGGAGCAGTGTGTGGGCCTTCCGACAAAGTTGTAGACCTTGATCCACTGAGAATCTATAATGGGGGAAACTATGACTGGGCGACTTCCCCCCAAACCTGGAGGATCTCCAACTGGTGGGGCACCTCCTCCAGATAGAGGACCTGGTGGTGGTGTTCTAGAGGCACCATGAGTGATTTGTTGTGTATTTTTGTATTTATATAGGCCTGCAATCCCATTTTGTATAAGGTAGTGTAAAACCTATTTTGTACCTATAGGGATGAGGGGGCTCACCTGCCTACAGACGATGTACATGTTGTACTTTTTTGTAAACAATGATGACACATTGATCAATATATATATTTTTTGGATCTCTGTGATGTTCACATTTGATGATGTTTTGTGATGTTTTTTATGATGTCTAAGCTATATGTTATGATAGACTTTTGATGAGTTATGTATGTGTGATGGTGTCCTGATGTGATAAATGCAAATCTAACACTAGGTTAGCCATGTTATTTGTTGTTTGATTGAATTTTCATCGAATATGTGTAAATGTAATTGAATCAAAGTGTCGAGACAAGTGTCTAACTTGCAGGTATTTGCAGAAAAGGAAAGGATCATATACATAATACACATTGTTGAGCTACATGATGACTAGCTGGGAATCTAATAAGACACTAAGGTGACGAATGTGGTAGTGACTGGCCTTGGTGAGGAGGCCAATGAAGGCCGTGCATTTTTCTTGGTTGTTGGTTGTTGAGCCCAAAAATATGTTGTTGGTGTGGAGCAGTTCATGTGAGGGGGTATAGAGGGCCCAAGAGGCCGAAGTGAGATTCTGTGTCCAATGGCTAGATCCATTAGCGTAACCAATGTGGTAGGACAATGAAGAATGCATCTGTCAATAAAATAGAGAGGTGGATCAGACATAAGTCATGGAGGGATCAAAATAAGACTAAAAACTCTACAAACATGTACAAAAGAAAGAGCCTAGTGTAGGGTGACTACGATTAGGTGTAAAACTTCTTTAAGTACAACCCGTTGATGAGTTCTTTGAGAGGATGGCCTTCTGGGGAGGCCAAGATGTATGCGCATTTAGTGAGGCAGTGTTGGATGATGTAGGGTCCATGCCATAATGACTCAAATTTCCCATGACCAAGGGTATCGTGAGTGATATCGTAGGCTAGGACGAGGTCTCCTTCGTTAAATGAGCGAAGGTTAACATGGTGGTCAAAGGTGGCCTTCAACCATTTTTTAGCTTCCTCATCATTCTGTAATGAAGACCGATGGTCTTCATCCAATGACTCTAAGTTCAGCAAGCACTGCTCCATTGGAGCAGTGTCAGGTAATAGCTCGATGGCGGTGCGTAATGTGGGAATTTTTCACTCGATGGGGAAGGTGGATTCAATCCCATGGATGAGATGGAATAGTGTGAAACTGGTGGCAGTTTTGACTGTCGTGCGATAAGCCCATAACGATGAAAAAAACATATGATTCCAATTGGTTTTATGTTTGTTGACAATGCGTTGCAACATGGTTTTGAGGACTTTGTTGACAACCTGGACCTGTCCGTTGGACTGAGGGTAGTATGGGGAGGCAAACTCATGGAAGAATCATAACCTTGAGGAGAGTTCGATGAAGATCTCATTCTCAAAGCACTTACCATGGTCAGAGACTAACTGTAGTGGGACTCCAAAGTGGGTAATTACGTGGTTGAAGAAAAAACGCGGTGTTGTGTTAGCAGTGTTGTTGAAGGTAGGCATGGATTCGACGCATTTGGTAGAGTAATCTACTGCCACGACAATGTACTTGTGCCCATTGCTAGATGGAGGATTGCAAGTCATGAAGTCTATGCCCCATTTGCAGAAGGGGCCGACGGTGATGACTGGATGTAGAAGAGCAGGTGGTGCTCGTTCTTTGTTTGCATAAAGATGACATTTTTTTGCATCGCTTAACAACATGGATGCAGTCATGAAACAATGTGGGACATAAGTAGCTTGCTCGAATGATTTTTTGGGCGGTGGACATCCTTGAGAGGTGACCATCGCAGGTGCCGTTGTGGCAATCATTCAAGACTCTATCGGCTTCGTCGATGGTCAAACATCGATGGAGTATGGTGTCGACCCCACGTCGATATAAGATGTCACCGATAAGGAGATAGCGAGGAACCTGATGGCGAATGCACCGACGATCGTCTCGGGAGAGGTGTGATCCAAACATCTGTGTCCAAAGATAGACGAGAAGGTCGCCATACTAAGGGTCATCCGAGGGGATGTAGAAGAGGTGTTCGTCAGGAAAATCCGTATTGACGGGTGAACTTGTATCATCTGAGGGAAACGCCATGATGAGTTCGACGAGAATGAATGATTTATTTCTTTTTGCAGTTGAAAACTCTAGGTCGTATTCCTGAAGGATGACGATCCATCGAGAAAATTTTCCATTAATTTTCTGTCAACTAAGCAAGTACTGCATGGGGTTGGGATCTTCCACGACTTTAGTAGTGTGAAGCAAGATATAATGACGCAGTTTCTGAACTACGAGGAAAACTGTGAGGGTGAGTTTCTCCTCATGATTGTACTTCAGGGGTGGTCCTGAAAGGTTTTTATTGATATAGTAAATAACATGCTCACGACCATCATCCCTTAGTTGGACGAGAACTCCTGCTACTTATACGCCTAAGGCTAACAAGTAGAGGATATAATTGCGATCATAGTCAGGTGGACTAATCAAAGGGGCATTGGAGAGTGCTACTTTTAAATAATCAAAAGTGTTTTGGGCATGGTCATCCCATCGAAATGGGATATCATGACGCAATACACGACAGAAACCATGTGTGCGAGTGGCATAATATGGGACAAAGCAATGTAGAAAGTTGTCTTTGCCTTGTAGGCTCTGTAGTTGGTACAAATTTCGAGGGGGTGGAATTTCTATGATATCTTGGACCTTGAGGGGGTCCACATTGATTTCGTGTTGGGAGACAATGAACCCAAGGAGGCATCTAACGGTGACGCAAAATACACACTTGAGGGGGTTCAAGCGGATATTATACTGGCGACACCGTTGAAATACAACTCGTAAGTCATCTAGCTGTTGAGTTCATTTCTTGGATCAAGCAGTGAGGTCGTCCAAGTAAGAGACGATGATGCTAGCAAGATTGTGGAAAACATAAGTCATGGCTCATTGGAACATAGCACCTACGTTCTTGAGTTCAAAAGGCATGACATGATACGCAAAAGTACCCCATGTGGTGGTAAATGTGGTTTTATATTGATCGACTGGATGGATTTGGATTTGGTTGTATCCAAAGAAACCATCCATGAAGGATAGAGCCTCGTTGCCTACACAGTCATCGATGATTTGGTCGATGAAAGGCGTTGGGAAGTTGTCTTTGGGACAAGCATGGTTGAGATCGCGAAAGTCGGTGCATACGCAAATAGTGCCCTATTTTTTGTTGACAGGGACGGGGTTGGAAACCCATGGCGTGTATGCGATGGGGTATATGAACCCGATGACGCGTAGTTTGTCAATTTAGGCTTTGATAGCCATTGATTTGGATGGGCGCAGTGGGCATTTCTTTGATGTACAGGGGTGATATTTGGCCATGTGTAGATGTGGTGTTCAACGATAGAAGGATTGAGGACGGGCATCTCCGTGTATGACCATGAAAAAATATCCTGGTATTCCTGAAAGAGAGATTTGTAAGCTGTGAGTTCTTCAGAGGAGCATGCAACGCCTATGGTGATTTCTTCTATGTTTCCTTGTTTGATGGAAATGACAATGTTGATAGTGGGGGAAATGTTGTCCATGTTGCCTTCTTAAAAATCATTAGGGGTAGGGATAGGGTTGTTGAACTAGTCTATATGCCCTGACGGGATGAAATCCTTTGTTTCAATTGCACAAATGGAGCCTTGGCTAAGAGGGTCAAATGCTTCCTGTGAGAGAAAAAGTGCCAGTGCATTCCATGGGAAATCGGGGGTAGTTATTTCCTCGAGGATATCTTCGTCGCAGTGGAAAATACGAGAATATAGGGGATTCGGGGAAGGAACATTGGTGATTGTCACTGAGTGATTATCTTCAGGTGGTGGAGATGTAAAGGGGGTATCACAACTATGCTGCGATGGTGTGCTTGACATAAACCAAATGTCTAGACACTGTGGGTTGTAAACTGTGGTCAGGGATAAGGTTTCCTGAGGGAAGTGAACTGGAGAATTGGGGGGATTTGGGGGGAAATCCTCAAACAGTCTATCCATGAACCATGGAGGGGTGGGAAGTAACTCATATTAAGGGGAGGTGATGTGGATAATATCTGGATATGGAATAGGGGGAATCACTTGCATCACAGGAAGTGAGGTGGCTTAAGGATTTCGAATAAGGGCCATTTGGTGACGCCTATATTCAATGATCGTAGGACATTGGTACGTGAAATGATCAAGTGATTCAAAAAGAGAGAAAGGGAACCTCATCCGTTCGTTGACTGAGGTAATGACATAATGGATGTTAGTGACGTGGGTACTTGATGACGTGGGTGGAGAGGGGTCTTGTTGAAAGTTTTGGCGTACTGCTGTTAGTGTCTGCTGGAACTGAGGTAGTGCGGGGCAATGGTGAGTGTAGTGGCCATACTCTGAACAGATGGCACATGTGAATTTGGTTTGCATCCCTTTGCTTCCTATAGTAGGGGACGCGATGGTAGTACTAGACGTGTTTGGTGAAGCGATGAGCAAGGTGGTTGCTCGAGGGAGTTGGATCAAATTGCATAACTTAGGGAGAGAGGGACATCTATTTGTGTCATGTCCTTCTCTCTCTCATAGTGCGCAAGGAGGTTTAACTCAGGGAGGAAGTGGAGCGGTGGGATCTTTATTCTTCCATATTCCCCCAGCCGTTGCGATGGTGCTGGAAAGTGAGGGCGAGGGCGGTGTGGTTAGAGTTAGTACTAGAATATGCATCAGGATTCCCTCTGTTTTGGGAGGGAGGGATGGTTGAGGAACCATCGTAGGTGGGTGGAGATACCATACTAGAATGGTCAACACCATGTTGGGAAGGGTAAGCATTGCAGATACCTAGAAATCTTATAGTCCTAGTGGGGAGTAGAAGAAGAGAATTTGAGTAAGGGCCTGGGGGATTGTCTCCCAAACTGGGATTTGACCTTGGGGGAGGGTGAAATCAGGGATAAGTGGTGTTGTAGGGTTATTAGGGGGTTCCTGAGGTAGGATTTATCCCACTAGTGGGACGTTAGGGAGTGGAGAAGCCTCAATGGGAGGAATGGTATTTCCATTGTCAGTTCCGTTGGAAGATATGAAACACACTTGTGCTAAGGGGTGTATGAGCGGTGGTGCTCCGTGGTATGCCCCCGACAAAGATGGGTCCTTGAAAATTTTGGGGCCCATATCCATGAGTGGATATGCGTCGGAACTAGTGCAAACAAGAGGTAAGATGTTATCGGTGTTGGAGGAGTGGTTAGGCTCGTAATGTGAAACTTGGTCGATGGTGATGATCTTCCTGTTGTGGGGGAACATCATCGTTTGAAACACATAAGAGGCCACAACCTTCATAGCATACATGTATATACTTCTAAAAAATATGTTGTAATCAAGCGAGGTGTTGATAAATTCAATGTCGATAAGGATGGATTTTCCCCCGAGTTCAACGAGGACATTTTGAAAGAGCCCTGCAGGAGAGGATGGTCGTCCATCATAAGCTCTCAAAGTGATGGAAGATGGTATTAGCTCAAGGGAGTCAAGTTTCTGCCACACAGTTTTGGACATGATGCATGTGGATGCACCTTCATTAATGATACAACGATGAACCGTGATGTTCCAGATTTTAACTGGTATTTGGAATGCTACCAAAGTGGGGAGACGAGGCTCTCCACAATCTAGATCAAATGTGATGAGTCTAGTATCAGCTGGGTCCACTGCCCCCAAGGCGGAAATAAATGATTTTCGTTGAGTGGGACAGTTTTGGAGGACCTCCAATACAGACATGGCTACATGATATTGTGCTAAGTCATCGACCAGACTGTAATTGTGTGTCACCCTAGCCTAAAGTTTGTTGACATTCTGTCGTAATGGGATGCAAGGAATACAAATGGGTGGTTCAATGTTAGGGAGTGGAATCATCAAAGGTTGTCTATCTGTAGATGGAGCCGCTTCCGAAGTGGTGGGAGTGGGTTCAGGGGGTGCATTTGTAGAAGAATTTCTTCTTCACTAGTGAGGAGGATATTGTGATCTACTGGATTCCCAGGGTTTTGATATTGTCCCATCTGTGGTGGGGCAGGATGCATCTCCTGCTGGGTATTCATCACACCTTGGTGTGGAATAGGGTTTTGCAAATACTTTTGTGGGGCCTATTGAGGGGTAGGAGACACTGGGGGACGTGGCACATTCATGGAATCTTTCATCCGTTTGAATTCGGTAATTTGGGGGAAATGGTGAGTATAATGACCATGCTCACCGCAAAGGGCACAAGGTAAGTGTTGAAATAATGTAACTACAAAGAGTATTCTTATTATTATTGATATATTATTCATAGGATCAATCCCCATTGTGGATTTATCATGTCGGTTATTGTAATAGGACCAAATCCCCTTTTGTGGATTGGTCATAGGCATAATAAGAAGTCGACCCCAACAGATATTAAAGAAGCCCAGAAATATAATAAATATGGGTTTACCCACCGAGTTTGAGAAGTTGGCCCTGCCAGTGAAGAGACACTTCACACGTGCTAGACTTATATAAATAAAGGAGGCTAGCGCCTCACTTAGACACAAACTAACTTACTCATTCTAAGAGACAAGTTTAGATCTGCTACTGGAGAAGAAGGAGAGAGAGAGTGGCGCATATCTGGGAGATGACTTTCTGTATTAACATAAGAGATCTCTTGGCATTGTATTGGTTATATATATTAAGGAAGTTTTGCTGGGTTTTCTTCCCCTAGATGGTTTCCCAGGATAAATGCCGTGTCTCTTGTGATTGTGTATTTCTCAGTGATCTTGGATTATGCTATTGTTATCTAATGAAATGCAAACATCTATAATAATGGCTTAAACATTAATAGTAAGTTTGTCCGAAGATTGTTGTTGTTGTTCCTCCCTTGAAGTTTTTTGTTATTTCCCCCTTGGGGGTTCTGGTTACTCTAGTTCTAGTTTCCCTTAACAGGTTGGTTTTGTTGGGGGTTATTTCCCCCTGGTCTCGGGTTATTATTTTTTTGATTTTTTCCTTTATTTTTGGCATTATTCGGCTAATGGGCCGGATTTGATGTATTCAGTTGTTCAAAATTTTGAAATTGTTGAATGGGAGAGGGATGAAAAAAGTTAACCCCATCGTGTGGTTGTCCTTGTGGTGGAGCAATGTGCTGTGGAGGACCAGGAAATGGGAAATACAGATTAGTTTGTGGTAATGAATCGTAGGGTGCATAGGAAGGCGTATCGCTTTCACTAGTGCTCAGGTTGTAAGCTGAGGTAGAGGGGGTACCAGAACTTGGTTGAACAACTGGGCGCATCATGGGTGCAAGCGAGGGTCCACTCATGGGTAGAGGGAGAACAATAGGGTATGGCTGCTGATAATGGGAGGGAGGGTAATAAGGGGGTCCTCCATACATTGGTGGGTATTGGGGTGTACTGTACATAGTCGGTGGTTGGATGTATGAATTGTGGTGTTTTGTGGTACTAATCAATCTATCCGTGGAGTGAGACATCCCAGGTTTGTTCTGTCCGAATGGTACAGGTCTTGGGGCGTCAGGTAGTATTGTGTATAAGTATCCTGACTGAGCATAAATGAGGTCATACTGTTGAGATTTGTTGATGGATGCTTCTTCATTTTGGGGGAATGTGGAGGCCACATCTTTGGCAAGGAGAGGGACGAGTGGTGTGATAAACCAATCAAGGCATTGTTCTTTGGTGGGTCTGCTTTTCATAAACTACGTCGCCGACACCATTCATAAATGTGGTCAGTGATATGTGTGGCTGAGGTCTGTTTAAACTCAGAGAGCAGTTCTAGACCATTGTCATGGAGAACTGGTAGTTGAAAGAAGGTCAAAAATGTTTTGGCCAATGATTCAAAAGTCACATGGGACCCTGATTTTTCGTCCACATACCACTTGGTTGATGGACTTGTGAGTGTGCCTTGAAATAACCTTAATCGGACGGAGTCGTCCATGATGTTGTTTGAAGAGCACCATAAGTGGAAGGTCATGATATGGTTGGCGGGCTATTCTCCTGCCTTTCCTTCAAACTTGGGAATGTCCAAAGGTAGTTTGGTAGGCATTGCAGGCCATGTCGAGTCATGCAATATAGGATCATTTGTGAGCTTACTCAGATCTGATATGTTGCGGGAGGCCAAATATGGCATGTGGAGTGGCGGTGGAGGGTTAGTCCCAGCCATGGTGTGAGCAGGTAGTGGACCTAACCTTTGAGGGGAGTTTGGTGGGGGTGTACTTCTCCCTTGGAAAGAAGTGTACCCTCTGCCTCCTTGTGAAGGAGAGCTAGTGGATGGATGACCTTGGGAGGTTGACCCAAGTAAAGTGGAACCAAGCAAATCTGATCCCAAAATGGTAGCACTCATAGGGGTGTGAGATGGTTGAGCCGATGAGTTGGCGAAACTAGGAAATCCTCCTAGGATAGGAGGGATATTTTGAAAATGTCTGGAACGATGGGGATGCTGTGGGTCCCCTATAATGTCCCTAGAAAAGTGGAATGTGTGAAAAATGGTTATGAGAGAAGAAAATGAACAAAAGACTTGTATAATATGGACCTTCACAATATATCTCACAATCACATGTAATCACAAGAGAATCATACATAAATCAATTGAAAAGAATCATACATGTGGGTAGGTGGATTTTTTCCACGTGAGAGAACAAAGGAAACAAATGCTCGTGTCCTAAAAAGACGTAACATTTTTCCTCTCAAATAGCACTGGACCTTCCAATAACAGTCAACAGTGGGATCTGAAGCCACCTAAAGAGGAAATAGTGAAGGATGAAACAATAAGTTATAATGAGGGGTAGATGGTGCATATCCCTAAAGCGCTGGCAATATTTCCCAATAGCCACACAAAATCTGATCAAGGTGCAATTGCAACCCACAATTTCCACCTGGGTAGATGTCCTAAAATTGGCCACTAGGTAACTCGGTCAAAGTGCAGCATTTAGATTTTCGGCCTCAGAAATGGGTCACGAGCTAGATCTCTTCCAAGAGGTGGGTGCCTCAAGGGGGGACGTACAGAACAACCAGACCTCGACCTTTGACCCTTCACAGGTATCTCCCTACCTTATGGTGTTAGGAACACTTGACTTGGAGGATTTAAAAGTTCCCTATTTGTCAACTTCTAATGTTTGAAGATGTGAGAACCAGATAACGAGGAGTTATTTGGATGCCTATTCCCGAGATCCTACCTAGACTAAAACATTTCTTTTGGCACCTCATGTGGAGGAAAACTTAGTGAGTTTTTTAGAAATTTTTTAGATGTGGATGTTTGAGATATTGGAGGTGTGAACCAATCTTGTTTGAATTAAGTGGGAGTGGATAATTCCTTCAAGAAATAGTGGGACATTTCGGAATCCCTTTGGAGGAAACCTACTTCCACCTCCACAATTCGAGATGAAATTATGTGAGTGAGTAGTGGCTTTGTGTGTGTGAGAAAGTGAACAAATGTGCCAAATTTTTAATAATTTAGGTGTCACCTTGCAACATGTGGACTTCGTGTGGTCCTTACAAGTCTTGATTACCTATCTTACTAGTTGTCATTGGTACAACCTTACGGAATTTTAAAGTCCCTAAAGAACTAACATGTGGACATATGGGTCCTTACCAATCCTTTAAACTCCCTAATGTGATTTAATCTAAGAAAGCTTAAAAACACTATCCTAGATTGCAAGCATGTGGGCATGTATGGGACCGTTACAATAATCTTTAAACTCCCCTAGTGATGTAAACTAAGAAAGTAGCTTCAAAAACTATCCTATCTTTGCAACATGCGGGCTTGTATGGGCCCTTACAAATTTAATATGTTTTGAAAGAAACTAAGAGGATCCCTAGGGGAGCTTTGTCCTCTCCTAAAGATTTTGTTTTAAGGGAGATGAAATCTTCCCTCAATCATTTTTCTAATTCTCAAGATCTCTCTATGGTGCGAGAGAAGAGCATACTCAATGATTGAATTTTGATTTCTGGTCCCAATGCAAGTGTTTATATATGTGATAGAAAATGATCTTTAACTTAGTTTTTACAATCAAAACAAGCCATCCATGTGGAAACTCAAAGCAAAAGAGGAAAACTATGGTTCTTTTTAACCCCCTAAGTGCCTATGTTTTGACTAACCCTTCATGTGGTAAGGGAATCTAAGTGTGGTGCATTTACAAATTGCATAAAAGCAAGATTTTGAAGGCTAGGGGCCTTCAAAACATCACAAAAAACTCTTACAATGTTGAAATTCTGGACAGATGCGTGGGTCACAATTTAGATAGAGGCGCATGTGGCACCAATGCACAGAGAACAAAGGACCTGTTGGTGCACTGTGCGCAGAATGCACTGAGAAACACAATTTTGTTGGTGCACAATGCTTAGAAGGCACGCCCGTGGGATGGAAAATCCACGCATGTTCTGATACGTGTCCGTGAGGTAAATTTTAGGTGGAATTCTCCTCTTCAAGCTCGAAATTCAACTCTTTACAGGTAGGGCTAGGTTAGTTATGATCTCTACAAGGCAAACAGGTCAAATAAAAGTTCTCAAACAACCCAAATAGGGAGAAAATTAATACCTTATCCCCAGTATGGTCGCCAATCTGTTGTGTCCTTTTCATCACTCCAATGAGCAAAAGAAGAGCACTTGCAAGTCTAGTTGGGCCTGCTAGACAAGACATAGGTTAGTGTATGAATCATATGACTCAATCACATGAAATAAACAAACAACTAAGCTAACAACAACTAAAGAAATACAACTAAAATGCATGAGGAAATTAGAACCAAAATCAATCAAACAATTGACCAATAATCATGCCATCAATGGAGAAGTATATTAATGGGAAAACACCATAGAGAAATGGGGACTTATGGATCCCATATTCCTCCTTGAGAGGGCTCTTAAATCCCCTATGTGAGAGCTCTTCTTACAAATGGTAAACTAGAAAGAAAATGGTGAAGAAATCCAATCTTATTCCCTCAAGAGGTGAGGTGAATAGATTAATGAGATGATGCTAGTATGCTCCAAGAAGAAAAGAGGTTTCTTGTAGGAGAATAGAGGCATCATAACAATACAATGAGATTCTTGAATTAGTAGTGCACCCATGGCATCCTTTTATAGTTTATCTTTGAGGTAATATCCAATCGGTCTTTGGTGTGAACAAGGGGCCCTTTAGGGCACCCTTAGGTCTTTGACTAGCCCCCCATTCGGATTCAGCTCAGATTGGGGGTCAAATCAAGTTGGGAGTTGGTCCAGAAGTGGGTGAGGGGCCTACAAGAACCATAAATGCACTATTCAAAGGTGTGCATGGATTTTATCATACATAGTCACGCATCAGGCGCATGTGCGCTCTTCTGGCTTCTTTGGCCTGCGCATGTATGCACGCTTCCTTTAGTGTTTTGGTGCATGTTAATTTTTTGACCAGTTGTATAGTTTTTTCCTCTTGGAAATGCTTTCTTGGTGTTGCAAGTGAACTAATAGGTGTTTGGAGATGTGGTATTCCTGTAACCATTTGCAGACGAAATTTCAGTGATAATAGTCATAATGTTACATGTTGGCATTGCAATGCTCATGCAAAGGTGTCGTACATATTTATCTTCTTCATATGGACACACATTCCAATTAATATGGCTTCTTATTTTGCATCAACATTTAATAACGGGTAAACTTATATTGAAACAATATGTTGTGGTTTTCTTGGATACTTTCAAAATATAGTAAAATTGGGATGAATATGCCCATAGAGATCTAAGATATAGGGTGTTCAAACTAATACCTATCTAAAAAGGACCAAAACAACCTACTTAAAATTTTGTAGGTGTAAATCCTAATGCACTAAGTTCACAATGATATAATAATAAAAATACATATAAAAATATCAAATAGAGAGAATATTTTATTTCATGAGACTTATCACTTCCATCTAATTTGTGATTGATTCTTCCTTTGAGTCATCTATGCTCCTACAATATGAGGCATTATCTGGTTCAAAGGTCGAAGCATGGGCAAGGAGGGCGGGGGAGGGGCGGGGGCGGCGCGGGGGGGGTTGGCATATTTTCATGAAATTCTATCAAGATAAGGTGGCCTCAGATAGATGATATGGAAATTTCCACTCCATTTATACAATGACAATGGATGGTGTTGTTTGTTGTAGACGAATCCTTCCAATCACATAGTTCTAAGATTTGTTTTGTAGTGTGATGTAGCATTGGTCCTTTTCCTTGTGAGATTCTCAAAACTTGATTTCAATTGGACTTTTTGGTGTCTTGGAATGTAATTTTCTTTGTCAACTCCTCCATTATTCTTTGAACCTTCCTAACATTACTTTGAGCGGGATAATGCACATAATGGTCCATGGGGTTTGCTTGAAAATTAGGATAGAAAGAGCAAAGAAGTCAAAATGAGAGAGATATACACCTAGAGAAGATGAAAACGAAGTGAATGCAGAAGGAATGAAACACGATGAGAAATATTTCACTAACAATGGAAATGGAATCCATCACTCGCGGGAGGAGAAAAATCCTAAGGAAATTAAAGGAGATATCATATAGGGATACAAAGTTTGAATGAGTTAATGATTTCCATAGCTTCGCTTGGGATTTCCTTGTGTGAAGATGATGCTATAAATTCCAAGACTCTTGACTATCATTTGTGTACCACATCTCAAGGGTTAGCTAGGAACATTGATGCCTTCATTCCTAGTATATGATGGGGGATGCATTTTCACAAAGCTCAAATTGAAAGGATTCATGATTGGGTTGAATTGGGTGCCCACAATTGGTGGGAGAATTGAGTTGGATAGAAGAAACATCATGTTGGGGGGCTATGAAGCAAACATTGTTCACCCAACCTCAAATTTGACTAGCTGATCAACTTCGAGGTTGGCCTTGTTGTTTTCTTGAACATTCATTACATGGGTTAGCTTGTGTTCGAATTGAAGGAAATCAACCTCATCAAATTAATCGGTGAGTAGAAGAGATATTTCCATGATCTATTAAAACAAGGGAGATGACAGGAATCACCCATAGTGAAGGGATTAAACTATGATAGTTGAATCTCTAATAAAAATGTTATCTTGTGAGCAAGCCCAAGAGTCTTAACACCCCATAAGCAACGAGAGATTCTATATCATTATTGGTAGCATGACACCTCCTAGGAGAAACATAATTTGTTTCATCCTTCAAGGTTATATGTGTTATATTAACACTTAGTCAAATTGTTGTGATATATATATATATATATATATATATATATATATATATATATATATATATATATATATATATTTAGTCAATAAAAATATATGAAGTAATTTTGTTTTAAAATAGTAATGGGTATTTTATATTGATGGAATAAGAGAACAAAATAGTAATGGGTATTTTATATTGATGGAATAAGAGAACTATGATAGAATGAGAAAGTTATAAGATAGTTTTCACTACATATCATGCATGGGAAGAAATAGAAGGATACTTCTTTGCCATAATTATTTATCAAAATAATTGACATTCTTCCTAAATCAATTAGAGGACAAATACATGAGTCTATGAGTATACATTTGAACAACATTGTGGGGAAAATGAAGATATTTACAATGCATTTGCCTACGAGAGTGGTATTCATCTTCTGATCAATTGACTTCTTAAAGGGATTTGATCATGCTTTATGCATTCAATGGACTTGTTGCCTATGTATGTTGGGAATTGTTGTTTGGATGGTTCACCATTCCACATAAATACTTAACATTTTCTCGAAGACATGTAACACCCCAAGTTTTGAGCCCCGTATTAAATAATGTATTTTTTTAATCCGTGAAAGGCCATAGTTCCCGAACAATTGAAAGAGGCCAGTGTGCATGAGAAATGCAATGTTTTTATCATTATTATTAATAAATACATCACTGGTTGTTAAATGGACAAGAACAAGAGTTATAGGGGGCTATTATTCCACAAGAGAGGGGGCTTGAGGGACTAAGTATTTATTTTATATTTTTATCTATCCCTTTTGTTTAATGGAGAATAACAGTTATGTGTTATTCTTAGGAGGAAGGCCAAGTGGTTTTGTAATTCCAAGAATTACATAAACCCATCTTTGGTCTGGGGTGGGGGATCTTCTTCTTCTTATTCTTATGGTTGCTTCTTCTTCACTCGTTCACTCCCTCACTCAATTGATTGTCGTTCACACCTTTCATTGGGATTTCACTCCATTCATTCTTTCACCCACTCATCTTTCCTCCTTCATGTCTTGGCTTGGGAAAGGAAAATAAATAGTTGAAGATAAACCATGGCATTGTTGGCTGTAGAGACTGCTGGTGTATTGCAACCATGAATCAAGACCTGTACATCTGATATGCTTTGGTATATGCTCTGTTTTGTTCACAACTGTGAGTCTCGAGAGTCCCAACATGGATATTCTGGACCAGTTGCACTGGAGCCTTGGAAGGAGATGGACATCCCAAGGGACTGCGTGGCAGAGAAGGGGTCCATTCTCTTGTGTTGTGCAGGCTGGGTAGAAGATATATGGTGTACTTTGGATTGTTGTCGGTGCTGAGAATCATGCGAGAGATTGCTAACTGGTTTTGGAAGCCGAGTGACACTCTGGAATCATCCTTGTGGATTCATAACCCTGGCTCGGGGGTGACATTGTTGTTGAGACTTGGAACAATAATGTCTACGGTTGGGTGGAACGTCCTTGGTTTGCAACCAGTTGGTGATTCATTTTATGAAATATAAGTGCTCTCTGTTATGGTTTTTTTTACTCGTGTATCTTTATTTCCACTGTGTATTTAATTATCTATGAATTTCACATCTATAATATGCATACTTGCTGGTTATTGCTGTGAATGTCGTATGATTCATTTATTTCATGTTGTAGCATGAATCTTGATCAATGCATGTGAATATTTCATGCATATTTATTAATTAGAAATGTATCAAAACTTTAAAGAAGTCCAAGAGTGGGCTTGAAGTAGCGTGGCTGGGTGCATTACAGAAAGTGGCATAGCTCAGCCTGGGGGTGGCTGGGTACGTTACAGATTGGTATCAGAGCCACATGTTGAAAGATCAGGCCTAAATGAGCTGGATCTATCGGACATGATCTTGTGGTGAATATAAAGTACACCTTGAATAGGGAAGCTCAAAAGAAATGGCATAGTAGAGATCACATGGTAGCTGGAATGCCATATATCTTTTGTAAAGGAGCGTGTAGTCATGACCGTTCCTTTTGAATTCAGGAGCAATCACCACCATGGGATCGAGGGATATCTGGACTCTCAGATCAGAAGGCGGGTGAATAGGGGCCATTAGATGGAGGTGAATAGGAGTTTGGGTAAGAATTATGTCCCAACCATCAGATCTAGCTGATTGATCGTCCGTCGTTGATCAAAGCCAAGCAAGAAAGGAAGAAATTTAGAACTTTGCCGCTTCGACAATCTTGGTAGGTAGGCAAGGCCTAAAATATTGAAGGCTGGAGTCTTGAAGCCCCATCAACCATCTGATCTAATGGGAGACACGGAGGGATACCCACCGTTGATCATGGTCAACAGACATTTACCACTTCGAGAGTTTTCACTACGAGAGTTTTAAACTTTGATGAACTGATATAACCTGGATTCCCAGAGCATCGAAGTCCTGAAGTCCCGTCGACCGTTAGATTGAGGGAAGGACTTTAGAAGTATGCCGATTGTCAGATCTAGTAAGAGTGGAAGGATAACGAAGTTTCATAGCTTTGGAACCTCGCCACTTTGGCGTTCAACAGTTCAGGAGTGTGGGGGTCGTCTGGAGCGAGAATCCTCGAAACTTGAAGCTTGGATTTAATCACAGTTGTTGGCTGTGGGAGGAGTGTGAACTGTCAATTTCAATTTGGTGTTCGACTATTTGGGAGGTAGCGTGTGTTGGACTAAGGAAATGTTCGAAGCTCAGAGTCCCGGATTTGATCTCAGCTGAAGATCAAGGAGCAAAGTGTGGATTGTCTGTTGATTGATGATGTGTCGTAGGCCACGTGGAAGGGATTCTGTATGGGGACACGTGTCACCCAGATTCAACACATTTTGGACCCCAATCTATCCATTTTTTAGTGACACGTGGCACACGTGCCATGGGTCCATGTCACCCTAGGTGACGTCAACGTTCTGTGTTGTCTTCGAGAGTATGTGACTCTGGGGGTGCCCAAGTTTCTACCGGTGAAAACTGTCGAAGCCCGAAGTTGAGAAGGAGTGTGGATCGTTGATCTAAAATCCCTTCGAGACCTTTCTCGACCATTGGATCAAGCAATAGGAGGAGCAGGGTAAGTACTTCAGAGGAGTATCACTCCAGGGGATTCAAGAGACATGGGAACTGAATGTCCCAGAGCCCTGGAGCGCCAAATTTATGAATTGACAGAGATCCATCCATCTCAACATTTGAATAATTTGCAACCGTTGATTTCCGTTGAAGACTCCAGCTGGGGGTGGGGCCATCCATTCAATGGGATATGAAGTCTCAACCATCCGATTCTTGCTCGTGGAGTTAGTGAAGACTTCATCGAAGTGTAGCTCCAGGGAAAATTGGAAGTTGACAATGAAGAACATCTGAAGGCCAAAGTTTGGAGGACTTTGTCCCAACGCCGATATCATGATAAGTTAAAAAGGGCCTGGTAGGTAACCCAACCCTCAGTTATGTTGTTCGTGCAAGCTCCGATGTGAAAGGACATAGAGAGAGGCGCTAAGGAAGGATTAAGCACGCGGTTTCGAGTCATGGTCACCCGAGGGCGTGGTTTGAAGGGAGTGCTTGGGAAGAAATTGAATCATGTATAAGCTAAGGGGGCTGAAAGAGTTGTTTTTTTTTTGTTTTTTTTCTAGGAAGCCCTAACTTTCAGCTCAGATATTTGATTGAAGCAACACTTGCACATTTTGTAGAATTAATGGATGTAAACATATCAATTCAGTATAAGAATGTAGATTCGAGAAATGGAAGAAGGAGAGGGAGCCTCCAACCATGATAAAGAGGCCAAAGGTCAAAATATCAATGTTGGTAATGCTGAGACAAAATCCAAGGGACACAAGGGCAGAGGAGAGCAAGAAACATTGATAGAGATAGTGAAAAGCCTGATAATAGAAGTGCAGAGTTACAAAGAAGACAATGCGAGACTGATGAGAGAAAAAAATAAGATAAATGCTCAAGTGATGAAAATATTAAATCAGTTGCAGATGAAAACAAAGAATGGTTCAAATCAAGAGGAAGAGGAAAGATGTCATGAAAAAAGAGATGACCGCAGAAGAGATGGTTATTCAAGAAGTGCTAGAAGAACTCATACACATCACTCACCTCCTTACTCAACAAGGAAATCTTATGCATCTGAAGATTCCATAAGTAGTCTAGAGTGTCTCCTGTTAGGCACCAAAGAAGGAAACATGAATTGGACAGTTTGCAAGGAGAGATGAGGAAGCTTAAGCCACCATCCTTTGATGGTGAAAGAGAAAGGGAAGACAACGATGAGGCATGGTTGCTTGGACTTAGGAGGTATTTTCAATTGCATAACTAATTATCAAACCTAGAAGCTAGAATTTACACATGCCATTTACTTGGGAAAGCTACTATGTGGTGGGATCAACTGAAACAAGTTGAGCACATTAATGAGAGTAGGGTCACTTGGAAGCAGTTCAAGAAATATTTTTAGAAGAAGTACCTTTCAAATAACTTCTATGAGAAGAAAATGCAGGAGTTCTTTGAACTTAGGCTAGGAAGCACAACCATGGCAGAGCATGAGAATAAGTTCTTGGGGTTGTTAAAGTATGTGGGGTTTATAAAATATGAGAAGGTGAAAATACAAAGGTTCTTGAGTGGACTTCCATCCTTTTATAAAGAGAATATTCAATATGATGAACCTAAGTATTTGACTGAGACTATCAGGAAGGATAAATACCTGTATGAGCAAGGCCATGGCAGAGAATCCATGCAGAAATATTGGAAGGATAAGAAGAATGAGAAGTAAGATCAGAGGAAGAAGGGATTCAAACCTCCTTTCAATATAAATGAGCCTGATAAAAATAATCAAGACAATTATGCTAAGGACGAATCCAAGAGAGAAGACTCCTTGGGAAAAAGGGGAAGACCATCAATCCAATGTTGGGGATGTAAGGAAGATCACTTGTACAAGGATTTCCCTCATAGAAAGGACGAAGTGAAGACCATGCACAACATCCAAGAGGCTACAACAATAGACGACATGGGAAGGATTTATGCAGCCTTAGATGATCGACAAGAAGAGTACCAATCCAATATGATCGAGGTGGAAGGTAATATCATTAATCGACATGTTGCTATTTTAATTGATTAAGGAGAAAGTCATTGTTACATTGATCCTAAAATAATGGATAGCTTACATTTGGAGAAAAGTAATCTTGGAAAATCAAGTTTAGTTTAGCTAGCCACTAGAACCAAAAGGAGAATCCATGATATGGTAAGAGGTTGTTCCACAAGTCTTAATGGTGTGAATACTAATTTTTATCTAAATATCATACCATTGGGGTCTTATGATATTCTGATTGCAATGGATTGGTTGGACGAGCATCATGCAGTCCTAGATATAACAAGACATTTACATCTCTTGATGAAGAAGGAAAAAAAATCACTGTGAAAGGAGTTCCAAGACCCATATCTATAAGAGAGATTTCATCCTTACAGATGAAGAGATGTTTCAGAAAAGGATGTCAATTGTATGCAACCCATGTGTAGGAGATAAAAAATACAAAGGGGCCAAGCCTTGAAGATTTTTCGATACTACAAGAATTTGAAGATGTATTCTAGGAAATACCAGGGTTGCCACCAAAAAGGGAGATATATTTCTCTATGGATTTAGTGCCAGGAGCTGCCCCGGTATCAAAAACACCTTACAGAATGAGTACCCCATAATTAAAAGAATTACAAATGCAGTTGGAAGAATTGTTGAACAAAGGGTACATACATCCAAGTGTTTCACCTTGGGGAGTGTTATAGCACAATTTTTACTTGCCCAAAATCCAAAGGCAAGTGAAAAATAAATTGACGTAACAAGAGGTTGTCCTATCACTATCACCTAAATAAGACACCTCTTTCTCTTTAGAAGTGAAAGCCTAGGGGAGATGTACCCGGTGAGATGGGGGTTGAGAAGGAAAATGTAATAGTATCAAAGAAAGTTCTTCCCCTCTCACAAGTCACACTGATCAGAAAGTCCCAAAGGTTTAATGAGATGAAGCAAATATTTTCTTAAGTGTACTTGTCCAGAACAAGACAACACGAAAACACTATTTGCAAGTAACTATTGATATCAGTGCTTCATAAAACCTTGGACTTTCAATATAAGCAATAAGATGATATAAAAGATGAAGCAAACAAAAATTTATAACAAGAATGTATATACAATGATAGCTTCACAATTATTACTTAAAAAAGCTTCAATAATGACCCAAAATGATAACCTAGAATTGGCAATATGCTAGCATTTGTCAGAAGCAAAGAAGCAAATGTAAAATCAACTTTAACACTTTATTTTAGGAGATTTTACTGCTATAATATATGGTTGTAGATTACTTTTGTAACAACAACAATGATGTTAGTAATTTAGTCCAATATAAGGTTAGGAATTGTTAGCAAAGAGCTTGAAGTAGATGGTTTGAGGGTTGTTTCATCAATCAATCAAATGTAAGGTATAAACTAGTGCCTTTAGGGTTAATGGAGTCACTTTTGCAACAAAGATCTTGAAGGAAACAAATGATAGTAAGTGAACTAAAGACACGAGGGAGGATGGTTGAGTTGTTGGTAACCCAAGGCCTCAATCATCCAAAACCCTAGAAGGGAAACAACTACTAGGAAGTAGGTAACCCTAGGCCCTAGCGGTTTTCCTTCTTCTTTAGCTCAAGATTGAGATAAATAAAAGCTTAATGAATCAATGGTGTTAGAGTGCTACACAGGTAGGGCTCTAGCATATGCTTCAATGGGGGTGTCTTCTAGAAAAATCAAGTAGGTGGATAACTATTGAGAGAAGGACAATAGCATGTGCTTATTCTCCTAGGGTTTCACACTAACAATTTCATAATCTTAGTAAATGCAAAGTAAAAGACACCATAACCATTCAAAGAAAAAATAATTGCAGATTTTCACTTACATTCACCAAGAATAATCTAGTAACATGCCCTAGTTCAAGACTTTCCAACATGAAAATGAAAAAATACACTTAAGAGTTGTGCACCACTTGATTTAGCCAATAAGCCTTAAAAGAGGCCTAATTTCAGACCTCACACTCGTGTGAGTTAAAGATGATGAAAAATACAAGGGATTTTCCCCTTATTTATACAATTCAAATGACCTTTAATTACAAATTAGGTAAAAAAAGGTCGGCATGGCCAGTTACATCAAAAATATAGTTTTTTTACATCAAATTGACAAATTAAACCCTAAAATGTGCAGAAGAGGTGACATCATGCCCTTATAGGGTGCCATTGGGCCTCATAAGTGAGACATTGGTCTCCATGATAAAAAATTTAGGCCTTCCAAGGCCTCCGGATCATGCCATTGGCACAAAACTGCCTCCATCATGTCCATCTAACGCTGGGTGACATCAAGGGTCATAAGGGTGATGCCATGGGCCTCCCAAGGCCAAGGTTCAGGGGGGAAGGAAAGACCCCCCTGGGTCTAGGAATTCCAAGGTGTCTCTGGTGGAACACCCTTCTTTCTCTCCAGTGCAAGCCTCTGGCATATATCTTCCCCTGGATGGGGTCTCAACATCCATCTGGTGGGATTTTATCCCTATGGAGGTTTGAGCTAATCATCTCCCCATATGTACCTGTCCGTTGGGAGTGGTCCCGCAACAACAAAAAGCACACCCTCCATGGTATCATAAGTTATAGGGATCATAGCAATGCCAATCAAATCTAATAATCAAGTTACCAAAACATGTGCATAAAACCCCCCTTTTCCCAGACAAGTGCTCAAAGACGTTATGCTATTCTACAAGCCAGGTTTGGAGAGGGTTCCAAGACATCCTATTGGGTTAATTCTCCATAGGTGTGGGGTGTTTCTACGTGAAGAACAATCTAGGTCATGTAAGTGAATGAGATGGTGTGGGGGATGTTTGGGCAAGGGGTGCAGTGGTGATAGGGAAATGTAGGTCTTACTTGTTGGTGCCTCTGAAGAGGGTGAGCTGCACCTTATCATGGATGCAATTGTTTCCTATCCCATTCAATGCCTTGTTAATTTTTATCTTATTTATTTTTATTTCAAGAGAATATCCGGGGGACACTACCCCAACGTGGTGACCAGTGGTGACAGTGTTACCCACAAGCATTTCACGAAGATGAGAAGGTTGGCTCATGAAGAGACCCCCTTTCTCTTGGATATGCCACCAAGAGCCACTACCCTGGCGTGGTGACCATATGAATAATAGTTTCATACCGCTACATGCCCATGGACCTAATAGGTTGGCTCGTGATGAGACCCCTTATCAACCAACTAAGTCTTGAGTTTTATCTTTTTTATGGGTCCCCTATTTTCTTTCTGAGAATTATTCTATTGATTTCTTGGGGATCCCTGGGTGAATCATCTCAAGGTTTGATCTTTGGCTTTTAACTTTTTCCAGCTACTTTTACCCTCTGGGCCTTTATCCCCTTCTTCCCACAAGGCAAGGTACAACCCTTACTATCTTGGCAAACCCAATGCCCGAACCAATGTAGGGGATAGATGAGAGGGAAGATGATGAAAAGTGACAAGTATGGAAGGAATGGACCATAACCTTTCATAAACCCACCCAGTGGAAATTCACTCCTAAGGGGACCAACTTGCTAGGGAATTCTGTCATCCCCCCCAGGTATGGACAAGTCAAAAGGCATAAAGTCCAAGAACACGTCATGAAGCAAAAGAGAATTAAATGCACATATTCAAATACTTTGATAATAAAAGTGACACATACCACGATACCCAGACTCATTACCTCATGGAGCAAGACCCACTGCTACTTCAGAAATAGGCCGATGGGATGGATGTTGCTGCTGTTGACAGAATGGAGGCGTTGAAGAAGAAGGATGGGCCCTCCAGGGCCAGACTCAAGTGAATATGTCTCTTGGTACTCCATGTCTAGGACTTGTGGGCCTCAAGAAACAATATCCTTAGTTATCCCTAGGATAGGGGATAACATGGAGCACCAATACTCTTTGTCAAAAAGAAAGATGGAAATTTGAGCCTATGTATTGACTTTCGACAACTAAATAAATCCACTGTAAAGAACAAGTACCCTCTACCCAGAATTGATGACCTCTTTGATCAACTAAGAGGGGAAAATATATTTTCCAAGATAAACTTGAGATCGGGATACCATCAGGTAAGAATTAAGGAAGAAGACATCCATGATAAGACAACCTTTAGAACCAGGTATGGGAATTATGAATTTGTAGTTGTGCCATTTGAACCGTCCAATTCACCAACTAACTTTATGTGCTTAATGAATAGGATATTCAGAGATTATTTGGATAATTTTTTCATAGTATTCCTAGATGACATACTTGTCTATTCTAAGTCAGAGGAAGAGCATGAACATCACCTAAGCTTGGTATTGCAAGTTCTGAGGGAACATCAGTTGTATGAAAAGCTTAGTAAGTGTTCTTTTTATCAAGAGCAGATCCATTACTTGGGACACATTATTTCAGAACAAGGTATAATAATATATCCAGAGAAGATTGAAGCCATTAGAGGATGGCCAACCCCTATGAATGTTTCAGAAGTCAGATATTTTATGGGGTTAGTTGGTTACTATAGAAGGTTTATAGCATGGTTCTCTAAGATTGCTCATCCCATCACTTCTCTGCAAAAGAAGGGAATTAAATTCGAATGGACATCTGAGTGTGAAGAGAACTTGAACTTGTTGAAATAATTACTTACTAGTGCACCTATTTTAAAGATTGTTGACCCAAATGAAAGTTTTGTGGTATGTACAAATGCATGTAAGAAAGGGATGGGTGGAGTCCTCACTCAAAATGGGCATGTCATTAGTTATGAGTCTAGAAAGATTAAAGAACATGAGAGGAACTATGCCACACATGACTTGGAACTTTCTTCCATTGTTCACACATTGAATATGTGGAGGCATTATCTAATGGGGAAGAGATTTGAATTAAGAACATACCACATTGGTCTGAAGTATCTTTTTGAACAACCAACTTTGGATGCCAGACTAATAAAATGCCTGGAATTTTTAGGTGAATACGATTTTGATATCAAGCATATCCAAGGAAAATAAAATAAAGTCGTTGATGCACTTAGTAGAAGAATACATCTCATGCATGCTACAACTGTTAATATTCACCAATCAGATTTAAAGAGAAGAATTTTAGATGTTGTTGTCACATATCAACATTACCTACAGTTAAAAGAAAGCTTAGAGAAAGAAAACGTGTAACAAAAAATTAAAGAATATGAGATGAAGGAAGATAGATTACTTATGCATAAAAATAGAATTTATATTCGTAGTTCCGAAGAACTTAGGAATTTGGTATTAAAAAAATGCATAATGTTCCATATGTTGGACATCCCAGTTACTAGAAAACAATTACAACAGTAATAAGCCAATTCTTTTGACTTGGAATGAAGAAATACGTTTATGATTGCATTGCCAGATGTATGGAATGTCAGAGAGTGAAGGATGAGCATAGGCACCCAATGAGTTTGCTACATCTGTTACAAATTCCAGAGAATAAGTGGGAAGTGGTAACCATTTATTTTATAACTAAATTTCACAGGACAACAAGACAACATGATTCAATCATGGTAGTGGTTGATAAATTGACGAAGGTTGCTCATTTTGTTCATGTAAAAATGACTCATACAATAGCTAATATTGCATAAATTTACACGAGGGAGATTGCTAGGTTGCATGGGATACCTAGGACAATTGTCTCAGATAGAGAGACAAAGTTTACTTCTAATTTCTGGAGGTGATTGTTTAAAGGATTTGGTACAAATCCAAACTTTAGCACAACATACCATCCACAGTCAGATGGGAAGACAGAGAGAGTCAACTGAGTAATTGAAGACATGTTGAGAATGTATGTGATGGATAAATCATCTAAGTGGGAAGATTACTTGCACTTGGTTGAGTTTGCCTATAATAATGGGTATCGAACTTCATTGAAAATGAGCCCATTTGAAGATTTGTATGGTAGAAAATACAATACTCCAGTGAGTTGGGACAACCCAATAGACAAAGTGGTACTTGAGCCATAATTTCTCAAGGATATGGAAGACCAGATGGCTAGAATTAAGCAGAATTTAAAGGCAGCTCAAGATAGACATAAAGTTTATGCAGATAAGAACAAGACAACTAGAGAATTTAAAGTGGGGGAGCATGTGATTTTAAAAGTGAATCCCATTAAGATCTCTTTGAAGTTGGGTAGTTGTACAAAGCTAACAGCCAGATTTTGTGGTCCATTTGAGACAGAATAGAGTCAATTGCATACATAATTGCATTTCCTGCTTCCATGAATGTGCATAATGTATTTCATGTCTCTTTGATAAAAAAAAATATGTACATGATCATAACCATGTTATTGATTGGCATCTGATTCAGGTAGAGACAGAGGGAAAATTTTAGGTCCAACCAATTTGAATATTGGATAGAAAAGTCAAAATGCCTCGGAATCGAGTTATAGAGCTGATAAAAGTCCATTGGACCTGCTACAGTCCTAAATATGCTACTTGGGAGCATGAAGATGCCATGTGGGCAGAGTACCCACAAATTTTTGAATAAATTTTGAAAATTTGTTTCTGTTTTGTATATGCATTGAGGACAGTGGAAAAATAAGGGGGAGGGGATGTAACACCCCGGGTTTTGAGCCCCGTATTAAATAATGTATTTTTTTAATCCATGAAAGGCCATACTGCCCAAACAATTGAAAGAAGCCAGTGTGCATGGGAAATGTAATGTTTTGATCATTATTATCAATAAATACATCACCGACTACTAAACGGATAAGGACATGAGTTATAGGGGGCTATGATTCCACAAGAGAGCTTGAGGGGATACATGTTTATTTTGTATTTTTATCTATCCATTTTTTTTAATGGAGAATAACAATTACGTGAGATTCTTGGGAGGAAGGCCAAGTGGTTTTGTAATTATAAGAATTACATAAACCCATATGTGGTCTGGGGTGGGGGTTCTTCTTCTTCTTCTGGTTGCTTCTTCTTCACAATTCACTCCCTCACTCAATTGCTCATTGTTCACACCTTTTGTTGGGATTTCACTCCATTCATTCTTTCACCCACTCGTCTTTCCTCATTCATGTCTTGTCTTGGGAAAGGAAAATGAAATGTTGAAGAGAAACCATGGTATTGTTGGTTGTAGAGACTATTGGTGTATTCCAACTATGAATCAAGACCTGCATGTATGAGATTCTTTGCTTTGTGCTCAATTTTTCTCACAGTTGTGAGTCATGAGAGTCCCAACATGGAGATTCTAGACCAGTTGCACTGGAGCCTTGGAAGGAGATGGAAAACTTGAGGGACTACATGGTAGAGAAGGGGGTGCATTCTCTTGGGTTGTGCGGGCTGGGTAGAAGAGAGATAGTGTACTTTGGATTGTTTTGGGTGCTGAGAAGCCCGTGAGAGCTTGAGTGTTGATTGGTTTGGGAATCCGAGTGACACTCTGGAACTGTCCTTGTGGATTCATAGCCTTGGCTCAAGGGTGACATTGTTGTTGAGACTTGGAACAACAATGTATATGGTTGGGTGGAACGTTCTTGGTATGAAACCAGTTGGTGATTCATTTTATGAAAGATAAGTGCTCTCTGTTATGGTTTTATTTACCTGTGTATCTTTATTTATGTTGGACATTTAATTATAATTGAATTTCACATCTATAATATGCATGCTTTCTAGTTATTGTTGTGCATGTCATATAGTTCATTTATTTTATGTTGTATCATGAATCTTGATCAATGCATGTGAATATTTCATGCATATTTATTAATTAGAAATGTATCAGAACTTGAAATAAGTCCAAGAGCGGGATTGAAGTAGCATGGCCAACCCGAGGTGGATGAGTACGTTATAAAAAGTGGCGTAGCCCGGTCTGGGGGTGGTTGGGTACGTTACAAGACATCTTACTATCTCTAGGGTTTGGTTGCAATTCTCATAGGAGGAGTTCAATTCTTCTATGGTATCCTCCTTCTAGGTGCATAAGAGGGCTAGTTGGGTTAAGATATCTTTAGATGGATTATTTCTTGGATATAATTTATTTTAGAATGACAATCATCGTGGCTCAAATTGAGGCATCGTGAGCACTTCATAATGACACTTTGATTGTTATATTGTCCAACTCATCTCTCATTCCAGTGACTTGTACCTACATCTTTTGCATATCCCCTTTGGTGGTAGGTAGTTCTAGGTCAAAATACATTATGCTCCAATTCAACTTGAACTCTGAGTGTTTTCCAACCAAATATGTCTTTGTTGGGCCTGCAATAGATAATGTGATGAATTTGGATTGGAGTTATATGGGAGAGGGAACAAATCAAAAAACAGTTCTTATGATGGGTCTTACAATTGGGTGTATTCCTAAAATTATTGTTGAGCTTGGATACACAATTTCTAGTAAATCCAAATTCGAAAGGGCGAGTCCACAATAATCACCCAACTCCTACAATATACTCCTTTATTTAGTTGTTGGAGGATTACAAGAATTATAACTATATGTGAAGGATAGGGGCCAACATCAATTCATGAGATCAAGTTGGTAGAGAGGATGCATTCACATGGGTGGTACATGAGATGAGGGAGAGAGTGCGTCATCATTTTGGGGCTAGAAACACCCACTTTGTATAATTGAAAATTTCACTTGTTAGGGGTGCCATAAGCTAGAAAGGGAGGTGGATCCCTAGGATTTGAATTGTAATTGGACCAACATAGCAATTTCTCCATGATTGGATAACTCATATTTGGGGCATTGTGTCTTTTTATAATATGATAGAAGGATGATCATGCAAAGGAATTAACTACTACACATGGTGTATAAGTTTGATGGGRAGTTCCGAYAATATGGATAAAATTGACCATACCATCGGAAATTACTAWGTAATTATAAAAAAAWTCATTTTTTTTCTTGGTGCCCCGATGTTCGTAGGAATTACGATTGAGTCCAATCATCATTGGAATTCTGACTCCTATTAAATGGTTAGCAATAAAAATTTCATCCAAACCTCTAGAGACACGTGGTGCTACATCGTCAAATGCATATCACAAAGGCATGTTTATAAAACCATGAACTATAACAACTGACTTGAGGACCTATAAATACTTTTAAAGTTAGTTATGATAGATTTTTTTAACCTCCCTACGGGTCAAGGTTTTCCTCACATGGATCATATAAATAAATAAGGTTGTAAGTAGAGTGATAGGAAAGGAGAGGCTTGTTAGAGAGACATTAGGAGGAATCTTCAGAGAGAAAAATGTGTGGGATCTGTATTTTACTTTTCCTAGTTTTGTAATAGAGATTGTAATTGTGATGTTTGTCATGTAAATATCCTACTATTATGATGAATTAATGGAAGATCAAGACCATTTTGACTCACACTTTTCTTATATGTGATGCTTGTTCTACTTTTTAGTGTTTATCTACAATCTTTAAGAGATTTTTAATGCATCTTTATAATAATGTTTGAATCTACCTACAAAAAAATTGGAAGGTATGGCTAAGAGGTGGAAATTTAAGGGGGGTTAATTCTAAACTATGGAAGGGAAACTATGGCATCAAGAAAAGACAATAAGTCCATTTATTTCACTCAATAACATATCTATGAATGAGGTTATGTTTAGTATATAGTTGACAATGGAAGGGTTTGTTAGAGTGGACAATGCCCATATTAAGGGTTCCTTAGGATTTATTTAACCTTTAATTCTCGGGGCTCAACCATCCCATTCAAAAAATGAGCCTTGAAAAGGGTTATTGATGTGAATAAACCTGAGATCCTCCTCCTATAAGAGATAATGTTAAATGGGGATAAAATAGTTAGAGATATAAGCATATTGCTTGGGGGTTGGGAGTTTAAATTCATTGATACTAGTGATCTGTCAGATCTTTTAAATGACTTATGGTTGAGTTTTAATTTTGCATGCGTTAATTAACCATTTGAGAAACTTAGTGAAAGAATGAGGAAAGAAGAGGAATTATGACAACCATTTATACATTTGCAGATCTGAAATGAAAGAATAAACAACAAATCATAACACGCATATTGATAACGGAGTTCGGCACAACTTTGCCTACGTTTCCGGGCCTTTGTCTCTGTGGGGGAGGCTTCTTTATTTCTGTTCAAAATCTCAAAAGTACATCACTGCAATGCAAAATGGCTACAATACTGATCTGGTCATGTTTGTACAGATCTCAAGAACCCTGCAAAGAAAACGAGACACAAAACGGACGTCCGGAGCTCCCAGAAATGATCCGACGACGTCTCCTTCTCAAAAGCTTCTCTGCATCAAAATGACTTTGGCTTGGCTTTTCTTTAGCATAACTCTGCTCTGACTACTCTCTCATGGCCTCAAACAGGCCTGGTTTATATAGCTTTGAAGATGTTTGCTCATCTCCAACTTCCTCCAAGAATTTGGGCTCCAAAAATGCCCAATATCCCCCAAAAATGGAGAGAATCAACTAAAAATAGGCACAATAACAACTAAAAACCCAAACATAGGCATATAAACCCACTGCATAAAATTTATTGGGCATAAGCCCCTGATCCCGTGCGCACGCCCTTAATTCTCGGTCGTATGGGAGGACATGTGGCCAAGTGCCAGCCCAAAGGGCTGTGCGCTGCCCCCCCCTTTTCGGCGCTAGTCCCTAGTTTTCTTGGCAACGACATAGAACCGCAGACTTACAGTTGTAACCGCACCCCTTTTTGGTGGTAGAGCCGGGTCTTGTGGCATGTATATAGGACCACGAGCCAAACATTGTATAACCACGCGCTCTATGTGGTAAACGCGTCGTGCTCCCGATCCTATGATTGTGGTTATATATTTACGTCGAGGGTTGGGGCTAAGCCCCGACCCTTACCCCGCCAGTTTATACATTGATCGAAAATAAATACATTTTATGCCATTAGTATTACAAGCACCAACGGGCGCCCGGGTGGTTAGCCCGGTCCTACCAGTCCACTGCCTCGGAGGGAGGTCGCGGGTTCGACCCCCGTCGACATAACAAAATTTTATATAACCAACAAACCAATTATGGGGTGCCACGTGGCAGCCCACGACTGGGCCACGTGGCACCTAACCAACCAACCAAAACATGCCACGTGTCAGCTATTGATTGGACCACGTGCTTGCCACCTATCGACCGTATTGCCACCTGTCGACCGTATTGCCACCTGTCATCCTGCCACATCATCTCTGCCACGTCATATGCTGACGTCATCTGTGCCACGTGTCACCCTTACAGTGGTGACACGTGTCACCCCTGCATTGGCCCATCCGTATGCCAAACTGACCTATCACGCTCTGCCACGTGTCGTCACCCGAGGCTGCCATGTGTCATCTGCTGGAGCTTCCATGTCACCTGTACAGACCGTACAGTCTACATAGTCAGCATGACACGTGGACTGTTCGGACTGTACAGTCATCCCTTTTTTTTACCTGTTTGGCTTTTCGGACAGAACGCGATATCTTCTCCATACGGAGCCCGTTTGACAAAGTAAATATACCATCGGAATCAAGAAGACGAGACAGACGCAATGGCATAGGTTTCATCTCATTCCGAGCACGTTCATTTTTGAGCATTTTTCAAGCCTTGTCAAGCTTCTGGATTCGATTCCGGATCA
>SNQJ01S0056339.1:58574-86491 GCA_010110895.2 Picea sitchensis | reverse complement strand
TGTATTGAGATATACATGAGGCACAGTTAGATGTGGCATGATATATGCCTCCAATTTTGAAATTAATTTTGTAGGGATATACCTATACAGATTGAGCAGAGAGTACAATGGACCAGAAGAGAACATATGGTTGTTGTCTTACAGTGAAGTTTTCCATGGTTTCCTGATGCAGTAGGAAACAAAACTCTGTGGTCTTGAATACCACAGAAGCAAAGTATGTAGCATCGAGTGTGTGAAGCAATATGGCTTCATAAGCTTCTGATAGATTTACTTGATCATGATATGGATCCTATGATGATAACCACATCTGTGTGTAAAGTTCTTTGAGAACCCATTGTTTCATGATAGATCGAAACACGTTGAGATAAAATATCATTATATCAGAGACATGATGAAGAGGAAAATAGTACACATGCAATACCTTCCTCCACGTGATCATATTGGAGACATATTCACCAAATTAGCTTGGTGGAGGATACCTCCCTAGTTGAGAGGGAGTGTTAATAACTACAACCAAGAACAAATTTCAAAATACATCCATGTGAGACTTGGTATGATGAAGAATGCCTCCCTAGCTAAGAGGGAGTGTTGATGATTGCAGGTATGTGAGACATTCTCCAGGACACAAATCTAAGAGAGATCCCCTTATAGGGGTGTGTGGTTCATATCTAAGATAGATCTAGAACGTAGTGATGGCCTCCTCCTTACAGAGAGTTGAGAAGAACACCATATGATTCTCCTGTGTAACACAGTGAGAAAGGAGATCTGCAGAGTTGGGCATGCATGTGGCTGAGCACAAGCTGAACGTGTGAAATTCCAAAGTGTTGGGTGCATCGTCATGAGACAGAGATGAAGATGATGTATTAGCCTCCTCTGAGGAGAGATTTTATGAGAAACTCCAGATGACTCTCCTATGTAATGCAGTGGGAAAGAAGATATGTTGAGTGGGCGTGCCTGTGGACGAGCATAGGTGAACGTGATCCCTATGGATGTGCCCCTGGTGGTCGAGCACTAGTGGGTGTATAAGATCCCTTGCTATATTGTTCAAGAGTCAAAATTTCCTGCAACCCTAATTGTAATGTAAAGGGTATAGGTCAACCCCGCCTTAATGTAATTAATAATCAATGTAAAAGATAATTAATCTGGCTAATATTAATTATATTTTAAGATAGAGAGGTCATCCATGTTGTGCCAATAGACACTTATGTTGACAGGTCAAGTCTAATATAAATAAAGGTAAATTCCCCATTGAGGAATCATATCTTGTGTGTGATTTTGGAAATTTCAGCAAGTACATCTACTTGGGAAAAGTGCGCACCTCTCTTGGGATCTAGTCTTCTAGGGTTTGTGAGCACCCTTTTGTGTATTAGGTTTTCTTGGTGGTGAATATATTTCTCTTGAAGAATATAGCAAATGATTTGGATGGTTTTTCTTCCCTTGTTGAGAAGGGTTTCCCATGATACTTCTTGTGTTCTTGTGCATGGTGTTTCTTCTTGTGATCTTGGTTGTTGCAACATTATTGGTTATGGCTAAGTTAAATGCTAAAATGGAATGAACTTCTTTCTTAAACCTTGCTTATTGAAAAATCAACAGATGCATCCAAATGAACATGAAATTCCTTCTTCTAATCTAGGAATATCAAAATTGGTGCAGTCACTGACTTCTCCTTCAATGTGTCCAACCCTTTCTAGCAGTCCTCGTTCCACTAGAATTTAACTTCTTTATTCAACAATTTCTCCATGGGTGTTGTAATCTGCGCATATCCTTTAATGACCTTTCTATAGTATCTTGTATGGCCCAGTGTTTCTCTTAACTATCGTACTAATGTAGGTGGTGATAAGTCCAAAATCATTGTAATCTTGGCAAGATCCACTAGTAATCCTTGCTTACATACCACATGGCCCAACAAAATTCCAAAAGGCGCACAAAAAACACATTTTTTCAAATTCAATGAAATATGATATTGTCTACACCTATCCAAATTTAATCTCAGTACTTCTATATGCTATTTTAATAGACTAAACACAGTCCAATCATCTAAATAAACTTCAAGGAACTTATGAATAAATTCCTTAAAGGCTGCAACAACTACTCTCGAGAAAATTGCAGGTGCATTCCTCAGCCCAAAAGGAATCATTGTGTATTGGTGGCTTCCCCACTCTGTCACAAAGGTAGTCTTATGTTTGTCTTCTTGTGCAATCTTTATCTGGTGATATCCTGAGAATCTATCTATGAAAGAGTAGGCCTCCTTCCCCCATACATTCTCTATAACTTCATCTGTAAAAGGTGTTGAAAATGGATCATGCATACATGCATCATTTAGCTTTCTTAGGTCTACACAAATTTTTATTCCCCTTGTTTTCTTATCTTGTACTACCATTGGACTTATCCATTATGATTCTACTATTGGTTCAAAGATTTATTCTTCTAACATTCAGTCTATCTCTACATTTACCTTGTCTTTATACTTCAGGTTTAGTCTATAGGGTCTCTTTCTTACTGGTTTAGCATCTGGTTTCAAAGGGATCTTCATTTCTCCTAACTCACCAGCTATCTCTTTCATTTCTGAAAACGTGGTTGGTAATAGATCCTAATACTCACGCAGTAAGTCTACAATCGTTTTCACAGTTTCATAATTCCAGTAGTCTCCTATAAGTGCAAACTTTGGATTCTCTTTTGTCCCAATATTCACCTTACGTGTCCTTAATGGTTGTGCATACGCAACAGATCCAAGCTCTGGACCTTCTACTGTTCATTCCCCCTCGGTTTCAGGTATTTTTATATTTATTGGGTCTTCCTCGTCCTGATCTTCTTTAGCAACATTATAACATTCCAGTAGTTCATGAACTGTCACAAAAGTTCTATTTACACTACAAATAGGTATACTACATCCATCGACCCTTCTACTGAAAAAAATCGGGTTTCTAATGGCCTGCAAAGCTGCATCTACTACTGGTGATTCATTTTCAAAAGTAAATTTTATCTTAAACCTTTGAGTTAGCTCATCCTAGTTCATTGTTTCTCTACGCATTTCTAGTTCCAAGTACCAGTTCTTGGGGATCGTATCCAATGTATGTATGAACCTATGCATCCATTCCTTTAGTGGTACCGAACTTTATATCTTATGCACTGTGCAATATGATCTATTGGGTCACTTACTCCTACATATTTCTACACAATATACTCAACCTTGGTACCAAATATAACTTGCATTAATATTTTACATTGTCGTCGGTCTTCTATTCCTTATTCATATAAATCCCACCATCTGGTTGTAGTGGCCTTGAAGACAATATATAATGCCAAAAATCTTTGTTGTTCAGGTATCTGCAACTCAAACACCTTTACAAAAGATCCTATGTCATTCAAACCATCATACTTGGGCAAGTCACATAACTTCGTTCCAATCCAGCGCAACGATCAAGTAATGCGAGCACACTCTCTGGTTGATACTTCATGCATTCTTTGCTTCCAGTGTTCCAAACCTTCCCATGAATCTAATGCACATGAGTTAATGCTTCTCCAACTTAGGGCACCATCTGCAATCAGATTAACATAGTCATCCATTAGTGCAGTCATATTATACAGGTTATCAGTGTAGTTCCCTTTATCTAGTTCTATATACCTCTTTCCTTTTGTCAAATCCAATGGTCTAGTAACTTTCAAGTAGTTAATGTTTCTCCAACTAAGTGCACATCTCTAATCGACAATAACATAGTCATCCATTAGTGCGCCTATATTATACAGGTTATCAGTGTAGTTCCCTTTATCTAGTTCTATATACCTCTTTCCCTTTGTCAAATCCAATGGTCTAGTAACTTTCAAGTCCCCCACTTCAAAGATCATTTCCATTTTCCTCAGTTTAATAATTTCTTGATTTTCAAAGGCATGTTCAATCCCCATTAGCATTGGATATGGATAACTATCATCCATGATCTCAATGCCTTCAAAATCTTCTATATTGTGCACACCATCTATATTCACACTCTAAAATTCTAACAATCGCCAATTGTACTATATTATGTTGGTTCGCCAATCTTAAATGGATGAGAGACCAAATTAACTTTGGTTTCCCCCTCATTTCCCATTTTTGCTTTGGTAAAACATTTACATCAGAACCCAAGTCTAAAATGAGATTGTCCATGTCATAGTCCCCAATTTGAACACTTATTCTAAACTCTTTACTTGTCCTCTTTTTTCGCAGTGCATGATTCAATAAGAACTTATGTTCGGTAAGAACTTCCCTTTCTTGCATGCAATGATCAATCATTCCATGCAATGCATTCAACGCAGTTTCATATTTCATCAATTCTAAACAACCTTTAATAAATTCTTTCAAAGTACTTACCTATTGAAGCACCCTTTCTGGGATAGTACGATCATAGACCGAAGGCATGTCAACCACAGGAGTTGTAGATGATGTCGATCTTATCCAATCTAGTCCTAATATCTCCTTCCTTATTTTCTAATATGTCTATTTTTCCTATTGTGGGTCAAATGTCAGTATAGGTCTTGTTGATTTCCTCACCCGTTGTTCAATCTTCGTCCCTTTATTCGTCACATCATCCCCTCTCCTAGCTCCTCCACGTGTGACAAATGCTATTATAGGTCCTTCATCATTCTTCTTTGTTCATATATTTTGTTCGTTCTGATTCAGATTCTAGTTCTTATTACCTCTTGCCTGCCACTTTTCAAGTAGTTGTGGACAGTCTCGTGTCACATGATCCAGTGTTCTACAATACGTGCAGGTTGTACAAGGATTCGACCAGACATGATCTAAGTGTCCCTGTTGATTACAATTGTAAAAAAATATTGGTCCTCTACCTCCTCTACTAAAACCCCCTCTACCTCGACCTCTACGAAATCATCCTCAAACTCCTGGAATAAATCCTCTCTGATTGTTATATTGTGGGACACCTCCTTCTGTCGCAGTATTTTCCTCATGAATTCTATACATATCTTAAGGGTTCTCTCTCATCAATTCAAATTCACAGCAGTCCTTCTCTTCATGCCCTACTGACTTGTAAAAGTTACAAAATAAATTCTGAGGTGTACTCTAATATTTCTTCAGCAATGGAAAACTAGGTGGATGATGTCCCCATGTCTTGCATATTTCACAATACCCTCCTCCTGGTAATGGATTCGGTGCTCTAGTCACCAAATATTACGCAAAGGTTGGGAATTTGTCCTTATGGTGGCCTTCAGTTCTACACGTGATACACCAGACTTGTTCCCTCTTCTCCTTTCCTTTCATAAGCTTTGTTAATTGGACTATCAAGGCATCTAATTGTGTCTGGATTTGAGCCATCCCCCCACCATCCCCTACAGAATATGCTTATAGCTTCATCGCAATATCCAAATATTTAGGCTACGAAGCAACCTTTTGTTGTATCAACAAGCAACGAATGTGTGGAAATAGTCCCGCAATAAACCATTCTCTATGTTGTTGATCTAGAATTTGGAATGTCAATCTACCCATCAAATCCTTAAATCTTTGATCATAGTCCCAAACTAACTCAGTCTGCACTTGTTTGATTTCCTTCAACTATGTAATGTAGTGTGACTCAGATTTCATCTTCTTGAACTCTTTCAATAACGCTTGTCGAATTTATGCCAATGTCCTTGCTTGACCTATTGGTGTAGCACTCTGTATTTTCATGTAACAGACTAATGTGTGGCCTCTAAATGTTGTTTCCAATTGTGCAATCTTTTTGGCCTCATATTGGACATTCTTCACGGCCCAAATTGTCTCACGTACAAATAAATGTTGTTCTAGGTACTCCAACCCAACTCCCCAGTACTCAGGCATTCTCAATGTATTGTCTAACTCTGCCATGTTTTTTTGCGTAGTACCTCCCCCTGGTGTTGTTGCATGATTCTGATTCGATGCATCGCTTCCACTACTCTGTCTACTGCTATTATGACTTCCTCTGCTAACTATAAGTTTTTTTGACAAATCTTCAGATGTTATTTCAAATCCATGTGACACACATGGGGTCGTGGGTTTGACTTAGGATCGAGCCTCAGTAAGACTTAACGACTCCTCTCTTATAGGATTGAACTGAGGATCATCTCCTTCTCCTTCTGTTACAATTTGGACTAGTGTGTAGGGTTCTCCCCTCTCATACTCCCTATCCTACTCTCCTTTCTCAGCCCTGATTTTCAACCTCTTGTATCTTCTTCCAATGCACGGTACTCCAAATTTGTCTTCTTCTTCTTATACCCCTTCTTCGTTTATCTGCATCCTCAGTCCCTCCCTTCCTTATTCAGTTCTTTCTTCATTCCTTCCTACCTACATACCATCCCTTGGTTATCCCCCAGTTCCCCTATGTGCACTAAGCCCCCTAGCAATCAAATTCCATCATCATCATACATTTCTCACATAGCAACATCTTTATCCAGGTATCCAATGCTTTCAGAAACCTTCCATGTGGACCCTTGAAGAAATCCCTTTCTATGACACTATACGACTTGGTACAATCTACTACAATTTTTTTAATATAACCCCCCAATATGTTATTCAACCAGAAATCAATTGCACGAGAAGTAATATTGCTTAGAGAATTCAATTTTCTTACCAACTCAGGGGTCCAGTTCCTTGGAGCTATAGGTCGGTATCTTCCAGTATTCTCCATTAACCTTTCTAACCATTCAGCTAAAATATTCATAGATTCACCGAAGAAAATCTCATGTATATTTGTGTACACATGCCTTTGCAACCATTTTTCGTCATTGATCTGAGGGTTTATATTCTCTCCTTGGGAAAATTATCGCTCCTTCCTTTCCATCCATTTGATGATATCTTCCATAGTCGACCTCCAAAACATTCCCTCAATTACAAATTGCAGGTCTTGGTAATAGAACAATTTGTTGGCATGCAATCTATAAGACCCTAGGTTCAAGTTATTCAACCAACAAAAACCCTTTAGATATCGGCCTTTTCAACATCACTTGCATGCAAGTGAAGTCTCACCCGAGGCATCTGTTGGGGTTGTAGGAACCAAGTTTCTGCGAGGATGAGGGGATGTGAGGCTATCAACATAACCATTAATACTTATTCACCATGTGCACATTATCCTTATTTAACATCCTTTTATCAATCAACAACCCTATGCACGACTTCAATTAACCAACAATTCGTTACTTTTACCATAATAGTTGTGTGACATTAACCCATCTGAGATTCATCCAATACCCTAAACCCTAGTGTGAAGAAACAATATAACATAGAGTGCGATGTAACCAAGCCATTGAATCATTCATTATTATTGTGCATCAATCATATCTTAAACAAATATATACTAATCATGCATAAACATAAAGTCCATGAATAATCACATCAACAAACATATTAGACATTGGATTTTAATGTGGTTCACCCAATCCTTGGGCTACATCCACAAAAATTGACTTATCATATTAGTCTTCATGCAATAATCACCTCAGGCTTGCGCATTGCACTTACAAAAGATACAACATATTGTAATCCCCAAACCTGCCTAGTTGCTCTGCAGTGCAATCCTATCTCTGCAAATTCTCATATATGCTCCTATCCCCAAAAGATCTTTCCCAAAACCTTGAGCATACCCTCTCTTCATCCCTCATGGGAAACCTAATCTCTTACTCTCAGCAACAACAGTCTCATCTCCCCCAACCCTTTAAATATTTATGTCCAAAAGTAGTGCTAAAAACTCTAATAACAACTTATCCCCAAAAACCCTAATGGGTCATAACAGTTTTTCCTACTTTTTCATTGATCTGCTACTTTCCCTACTTTTGCGTTGAACTATTGTTTTTCCTACTTTTGCGTTGAACTACTACTTTTCTTGCTTTGCGTTGAACTGCAACTTTTCCTTCTTTTGCGCTGTAAAATGTTGTTTTTTTTCGCGCTCTCTAGTCCTACCTTTTACACTTTCCTTTATTATGGCGTGGATCCCAAAACTTGGTTATTCTCATCCAAAATGCTTGTCCAATAGTGTGGCTTGTATATATAGTGTACAGTAACTCACAATTCAAATCAACACCCCGAGTTGACAAATTTAATGCACAAACTCTTTGCTTTCCTTATTATAAATTAAAAAACCCGTCAATAACATCAATTTTTTTGTAATCAACATGGTAATAATCCTTTCCTTGTCTCCCAACATTTTATATTTGGCATCAATAGTATTTTTTTCACTTTAGTCTTATACAATTATTTGAATCTCTCTTTTTTGATCAAAATTATTCCAAATTGAGTTTTCAAAGGTTAAACTTTTTAACAAATTAGATCTAAATAACCTCAATATCTAAGTTGGATACCATTTTCTCAACTAGTGAAGAGCTCCCATCGAAACATGATACATGATCTTTGAAAAAACCTCCACTTTTACAATTTGAGATTCAGTCACACCCATTAAAATAAATATTTGAGTCTAACACCATGTGTTGACTCTAAAACCATATTTTAAAACAACTTCAACATGTTTTGATATCAACTGGATTTACACCAACATTGTGACATTATATTAACACAATTTTATGTGTGCATCAAAAATAACATTAAATAATCACTTATAAATATATCATAACAAAAATGGGATGCAACTTAATCTCTATCTTTGTATGTAATAATTTGAAGAATAAAAAAAGTACTAATGAAACAAAACAATGGGATGCAACTTTTTTTTTTTTAACAGAATCTAGAAAATATATATTAATCGGTGTGGATAAATCCACTGAGGTTACAAAAAAGAGTAGCCATTAAGGGTTGTGTTTGAGTTCTTCATTGTAAGGACTATTACAAAAATTGGGATGTTCAGGTATCCCTTTTGCTTACAAAAAGTGTTGAGTGGAGAAGTTCCTACATAAACTCTGCAGTAGGAGCCACTTAGATACACGAACCGGAAATACATAGAGTTGTTTGAGATTCAGGGTGACTAACTTAGGCATTATTGTCCTTGTTGGAGTGTTGCTCGTATCTCCTGAACTCAGGGAGGGGCTCATTCAGATCTGGCATCTGATTAATCGAATTGGAATGAGCATTCCTCGAATATCCATGCTGAGCTTCTGTATTGCTTGTTGGAGGTTGTGTGTCGTCAAGTTGATCCACCCTGAGTTGAAGAGATTCTATCTGCACCTGATTGGCAACTATTTGACTTCTTTGTGCCTCGCTTTCATCCTGTAGCTTACTGATCAGAAACCGATGTTGGGAAAGAGTTTCCATATCAAATTCCCTATTGGCACTCAACACTTCCAATTGTTCTCAAAGGATGATGCAACCTCTGCATCCAGGTTCCCAATTGTCTTTTGGCCAAAAGTCTGAGTCTTCCTGCATGGTATTCTCTTGTTGCATTTCGTTGTCACCAGAAGAGATACCGGATTTGGCCGGATCTTGTGGGTTCTGCATGAGGCCCAGGTGTATAAGCTGACTCGGGGAGGGAAGACAGATAGGTTTCCCAGCAGGAAGCGAACCGAGCGGCAAAGGTAGTGTAAGAAGAACAAACCAAGCACTGCAAATAAGACGTTTACAGCACCCGGTGACACAAGAGGCTCACTGAAGAAGACGGGAAATATTGTAGGGTGGTGAGGAATGACTGAAGGGTGGCAAGGGGGATGAAATAGGAGCCAGGGTGATCTAGAAAGGCAGACGAATGGAAAGTATTTCCCACGGGGGCCAATCGCTGTGAAAGGACGGTTGCAGGTTTGCTAAGGGAGAAGGTGACGAACGAGCCTGTGAGTATGTGGGAAGAGTCATGTGAAAAGTACTAATCGACGCCATGGAGGGATGGCTGACATTAGGGGATTTGAATTGGCAAGGGGGGTAAAAGTCATGATCATTAAAACCACACAGGCGAATTCGATACATCGTTTTTCCCATGCGAGAAGAAGATTTTGTTGGACAACTGAGAGGGGGGGGGTGAATCAGTTGTTATCGTGCTTAAACAATTATGCTTATTTTAAACTCTTTGCAGAACACTTAATGACAATCCTGGCCCAATAATAATGTAGGGAAGTAAGCAATAGAACATTCAACATCATTCACACATGAGATACCGCGAGGCCGAGATGTTTCACGAGGAAACCCATAAAGGTAAAAACCTCTTCTTCTTTTTATTATAAGTAATATTTACATTAAGTACATTATCATACTTATGAGGACCAACTCATAATGAGGGCTACAACCTCACTTTTGCAAAGGTACGACTTATTGAGAGCACAACTCTTTGTTTTCTCTACTTTTACTAGAAGAGCACCAACTCTTCGGTTTCTCTATCACCCACTAGAAGAGCACCAACTCTCTAGTTTCTCGGCTACAACCACTGAAGGAAGCACCAAGTCCACGGTTTCTCTGGCTGCACCCGGATGGAAGCTACAACTCCACTGTGTTCAAGCACCCACTTGAACCTCTCGGGACAAACGGTCCTCCTAACACCTCCCTACCACCTGAGATGATAATCTTTACTCTTTGAAACTTATTATAGTGTTATAATGTTCATCAATGGCTTCCGGTCATCGGTATTACGCTACCTTTGCCTTTTGCTCTACACGCATCGGTGTACGCACCCTTTCCTTACGGCTCTATGTTCTTCTACCCAGCACATGCTACGTACCATGTGTCCTTCTATGCCATTCTCTTACGTGCATCTCGACTCTTGCCTTTCTGCGCTTCACCACACACAGATCACTCTCATGACCATGCTCATCTCTTCTTTGTTACGCATTCTTATAGTCTCTATGCACCTTGTGCATACTATATGAGCAATGCTTATGCATGCTCTACACCCCATGTCAAGTGCTCTTCCTAATCATCATAACAAATCTTCAGCTTCTCTAGCAGTTAAACCCATGCATCCATCATCAGCACTGGGTGTTATGTCAGGATTCCTTAACCTCTTAGTGATCGAGCTCTTAAATTTCTCGATCACCACGAAGTCTCTCCAAGTCTCACGGCGAAACCATCGAGTCCTTTCACTTGAATACAACAGCGAACCCTCAAGAAAATACATACGACCGTGAATCATAAAGCGATAGATTAAGCTGTGAAGGAGAGAAACAATAGCCCTTTGGTTCAAGTATCCAACAGATTGGATTACAAGAAACCACCGAGGGTCTGTTCGATTTCACCATTCGCATTTTGGCATTTAGCATTTGAGGAAATTCTTGCGATGAGAGGATATCTTGGCGGCTCATGTCACAATCCATGAAACTCGAGAAAAGGGCTTAGTTGGATAGCCCGATCATTTTCGTTTAGCATTTTAACATTCCACAATTTTGCATGTCATTGAATTCTTGTTGTGAAGGGCATCTCGACTCTCAAGTCACAATCTGAAATGGAGTTTAGTTGTTGGTCAACCTTTCACAATTTAGCATTTCATCATTTCGCTGATTTAGCATGTTGCTGAGTCTGTTGAGAGCCTCTCAACTCTCCAAATCCACCGATCTAAGAAATGGGTTTAGTTATTAGCACCTTCCTTGATTTAGGTATTTTGGTATTTAAAATTGTTTTGCATGCTCACGAATTCAGATTCTGAGTTGCTTCCTTGACTCCTCCAACTCCAGTGTCTAAAACTCCAAAATGGAGTCTTTGTTGATGTGCCCAGGGATCCCCGAGGTTGAGTTCCATTTCGTAGCTTTGGGACTCCTATGATGAAGAGTCTTGACTCTGTCCCTCCAACTCTACGGTGTCAGAAACTTCAAATGGAAGTTAAATTAGGTGGTTTGATGTACTGTTTGGGGATATCGATTGTTTCACATTCGCCCAACAGGGACTCTCCTGCACGCAATGAAGGTCGATATGACTCCTCCAACAGAATGCTCGGAAACTTCCAGAAATGGGTTTATGCTTGATCTTGCCATCGCGATCATCGTGCGTTGTTGGTCTTTGCCTTTCTTGTTAAAAGAAAAGGTCAATACCATTCGGGCTGACCTTGCCTTCAATGACAAACAAAATGCTTTATATACGTCTACCCTTAATAAATATGCCAACAAAATCCTCCCCGCTTTGGCATTGATGGCAACCTTAGAAGAACATCCAACTATACCACTTTAGCATCCTTGAAATTACCACACTTTCTCCCCTTTGACATCAATGTCAAAGAAGAAACGCCACTCCCCCTAAGATTTTGCGGTACATACTCCCCCTGTCAACTATGTGTAGCTTAGAAATACAATAGATATTCAATAAGGACTCCCCATGACCGGAGGTGAAAAGATTAGATGAAAGAAGTTATAACCCCAACTTTTTGGCCGAAGATATCCAAAAGGGGTCGTTGCTATGATAGTAAAGATATCCATCTATATGTTATATTGGAAGGGATATAATTGAACAACTATGTTTACCAACTTGTTCTCTGAGAAAATGGTATTTTATTGTGATATGCTTAGTATTGGAATGAAGAGCGAGTTCTTGGAGACACTAATAGCCTTGGTGTTATCCGCGATGGTGTAATTGGATGTTATAGTTTACCTTCAAATCTGCTGAGAGTTTGGATCATCCATGAGATCTGAGTGCAACAAGTAGCGGCAGCAATGTACTGCAGCTTCTATGTCTGAAATTAGATGGGGAAATAGATCTTTGCTTCTTACTAAGCCATGCTGCAACAAGTCACCCGGGAAGAATGCACCTCAGAACGCTCTTTCTCTCATCCACACAGAATTTGCCCAATTTCCTTCCCCGAATAAGCATTTAATTGAAAATTATGATTTCTGGGATCCCACGGACCATAAGTCATTGTTCCCCTCCAGAGTATTTGAATATCCTTGTGACAACTACCAAATGACTTTGTTGTTTAGGAGCAAGCGATGCGACCTACCAATTTCCAGCGACTTGCATTATGTCGAGGGCCGGGATGTTGTGATGTCTGACGCCTATCATATAGGCGATATGTCATTTGATCAACATCTTGTGAAATATCATCTTTACCGAGTTTGCAACCAACCACCATAAGTGTGTTAATAGGAGATGAATCCTCCATTTGAAATTTCTTCAACATCTCTTTCAAATATTTTTCTTGAGAGATAAATATTTACGTAGAACTCGATTTACTTGTAAACTAAAGAAAATATGGCCGAGTTCTCCTATCATGGATACTCAGAATTATGTTTGCATAGAGTTAGAAAACCAACTGGACGGATGATTCATTAGTACAGTCAAAAATAATATCATCTACATAAACAAAACAACTAGTAAATTATCACCTTAGGACTTAATGTAGAGATTGTTGGCAACAATACCTTTCTTGAACCCATTGTCTTGTAAAAATTTGTCCAATCTATAATACCAAGCTTTTGGTGATTGTTTCAGTCCATATAAAGGCCTTGTTCATCTTGCAAACATGATTAGTATTATTTGTCAATGAGAATCCTTGAGGTTGCTCCATATATACTTCTTCCTCTATATCTCCATTAAGAAATGTTGACAACATCCATCGATAAACTTTAAAGTTCTTATGACATGAATAAGCAAGAAACATTATGATGGCTACCAATCTTGCCACTGGTACAAAAGTTTCATCAGAGTCACGACCCAGCTTCAACTTGTGCATACCCTTCTGGAGACCAATGTAAAGCTTTATTTCTAACAACTTGTCCTTTTCCATTCATTTTTATTCTTGAACACCCATTTGGAACCTATTACATTCTTATCTTCGGTCTAGGGACAAGCTCCCAAGTATTGATTTCAATCGATCAATAGATCATTTATAGCTCTAATCAATCATCATGTTGGTTGGCTTCATCAAAAATTTTAGGTTGAGTCATAGATAAAAAGGAAACATGATTATTGCGGAGTCTTTAATCGATTTCCTTCTTGTCTAAACTCCTTTATTTTATATTTCCAATTATCTCATTTCGGGGATGATTCTTTGTAACAATTCACGAGGTGATTTTGCTTCTTTCGTTGATTTGTGTCGGTCCCGGAGTATTAGGTATCTTCATCGATTGATTCTTCTTTTCGATCCTTGAACTTGTTCATCTTAAGTATTCAACTATATCTTATATTGCTTGGATCGGCATTACTTACATTTTACGTAGGGATTTCTTCATCAACTTTTATGTCTCCATCTGATCAGCGGTTTATCACGGTCTCCTATTTGTAACTATCGTACTGCTGTTGTTTGTAGCATAGCGAAAGGAATACCTTCATGTTGAAGTGTCATATTTGCTGATATTTTTCCATCATTGTTCTTGATATAACATTTACTCCCCAAAGACCTTAAAATGCTTGATTAGAGCAAGTCTTCCAAACCATAGGTCATAAGGTCTTGTCACTATGTGGTTTGAGATATTAACTTTGTTAAGGATATGAGCAGGTTGTATGAATTGCTTCTACCCAATATGTATGAGGTATGTTCCTTTCATTCATCATTGATCTTGCCATTTGTTATCTTGATCTATTACGCCTCTCAACAACTCCATTTCTTTGTGAGTTCTTGGAATAGTGTATTCTATTTTGATTCCATTTTTATCCGCGAACTCTTTGAAGTTCCATAGACAAAACTCTCCTCCTCTATCGGTTCTTCGCGCTATTATTTTTTCATGGTACGTTCGGTTAGAGCCTTAAACACTTTGAATTTTTCAAATCTTCTAATTTTTCCTTCAAAAAGGCAACCCATGTTAGTCTAGAATAATCATCAATAATCAACATAAAATAATTTTCTTTCTGTACCTTCTTTCCTTGATGGTCCATAAATCCATATGTACTAGCTTTGGAGAGGTTTTCTATTGAAGGAAAGTTTTGGGATTCTGAGCGTGTGAGTAAGTTTTTCCTATCATGGTTTACAAACATAGTCGTATGGCTTTGATATATTAGGAAGATCTTTTCGCCCCCATTGTTTTGAGCTTGATTATATGGTAAAATTTAGGTGTCAAGTCTCCTATACCCTGATCAACTTTCATCATATTTCCTTAAAAGTGGCATTCTTCTTTTCTTCTTTTAACACATAGACATTATTTTACATTTCTTATCCCTTTTGGCGAGTTGTCCTGAACTTAAAGACTTTATTTTATAGTCTTTAAGTAAAAACATAAATTCACATCCTTTGTCACAAACTTGGTAGGCACTTAGTAGATTATGTTTTAGGCCTTCTATAAACAACACATCTTGAGATTTTCCTTTTCCATTACTCAAAACTTACCATTCCTTTTACCTTTTATTTTCACGGTGCATCATTTCCAAAAGTTACAATTCCTGATTTGCTTTCACTTAGAGTTAGAAACTTACTTTTGTCTCAGGTCCTTATGTTTGGAACATCCTTTGTCAATATACAGGGGATTCACTTTTGTCTTTGGGCGATAACACTAATGCTGGTCATCTTCTTTCTTCTTCGGACAAGAATTTTTATTCGCGAGTTGGATCAGCTTATAGTTTCTTAATGACCCGGTCTAGCGACTTTATGTCCATAATTATAGCCGTTGTAACATTAGGTTCCTTTGAATAACAAATCATATACCGGTGTTATGCTCATATAGCGTTGTTGTGTTTCATTGTCCTTCTCAGTCATCCACATGATTTATAGTCTGTGATTGTTTGTTGCTTGGATGTCTTAATCTTCTTGAAAAACTTGATTGCTCATATCTAAATCTTAAGAACAATTTATAGCTTTGAGTCCAAAATTAGAGCAGAAAAAAAAATATCCAAAGAAAATCCTTTGTACACGGAAGAGATTGTCTTCTTTGAATTGAGTGATTTCTTCCCATCTTGAGATAGTTTCTCGATCTGAGGGTTGGTTACGTACTTTTATTTTACATTCCTTCAGGTGGTTGATTCTACTCTTTCTTTCTTCTTGCAAAGTATTTGGTATCCAATGTTTGAGGATTTGACAAACTTGATAGGTTTTTTATTGCCAGATGATCACTACTTAGTCCTTCTTCATACCTAAGCCCGACTTTCAACTTTGGGTTTTCTTTTGTTGATTTAGAATGGAGTTAATTCTAGCTAAAGCTTTAATACTTTACAAAAGTTTGGTAATTACAATGCCTTAAACTTCTCCATCTCTTTCTGGTTTTCACTACTTCTTCTTCTAAGGCTTCCCACCTAACTTTCTTCTCTAATAATTTATTTTGTTTTAGAATGTCTCCGATTTTCTTTGCCTCTACTAATTCCACTTTTAGCATTAGAGTGAGATTGGGTTTTGAATTGAATGTTCAATAACTTCATTGACTTCATCTGTGTTAACCCACTTACAAAACTCAATCATGATTGAGTTTTGGATGAATGTTCAATATACATTCACTTCATCATAATGATAAACCACTTATTGAATTAGTTACACTACATAAGATGGATACAATAATATAACCATACACACAATTAATTAGTCATAGTAAATCCTTTTATCAAAGGAAAGGGAGACATGATTATGATTGGAACCATATACATATATATATATATATATATATATAATGAATTTTAAAGTTATATCTTTAACATAACTTACCCTAAGATCCATAACATAACATGAATCTTAAATTATATCTTTAACATAACTTACCTTTGTTAGAGATATAGAAGATTGTGCTCATTTTACCTTTGACAATACCCTCATCACTAACCCTTGGCGGAGCCACGCCGAGCACCTTATTGACTAAGAAGAATTCAAGTAGAAATCCAATAGCCAGAGAGGCTAATGCACCAGCAGAATAGAAACCAAGTTGATCAAAATAATCCCACCCCAAAGCTAAGCACCTTTCCCGGCTTTCCAAAAAAAAAAACCTTCTGAGCGTAGCTTGCATAGAAACTTAGCTCTCTGCGTGGTGCCACGTATTTATAGTGAACTAGGCTAAGACTAGCGGGGTGACTTCTCATACGGGTATCGATAAATTCAATTTAAATGTATTTGTTCGGCCGACAACTTGTCTAGGGTTTAATTCACTACTTTGCTTCCTTCACAGAGGATTCTATTCTCGTCATGGGTCTAATGGGGAGTTCATACCTCCACGAAGCTACCATGTGTTAACCTCCCTCCCTAGCTAGGAGGTATGGTCTTGAGCACAACAAACCATTCAGTAGGTAGCATTCTGAGCACCTCATTACTATCCAACTAAGATAATCTCCTATGACAGTTGGTACAGTATTAATTGATAGAACACACATGTTTTTATCTATGGTAGTATGCAACTACTTAAACTGTGAAACATAATCACAAGCAGTAGCATATCTGTCATTTTATTCTTCATAACGGACATCTGATAGCACATGAAACAATGTTATGATATAAGGCTGAATCATTTGGGCCAATATTTCCCTCACATATGTGAGATCGAGAAGAGATGTCCCTCATTATAGAATATCAACAATGGGCTCTCTACCCCATTCTTCTCAAACAAAAAAGGATTATTTCTGATTTATGAACTGGACCATTTCTCACTACGGGCCATTCTTCCTACACTAATTAAAGTGCACCACTTTGGATAGAATGTATAAACCCTAGAAATGTTTGGACCATTCCTTACCTGTGTCATTCCTCGACACTAAACAAAGTATAACTTGGAGAGAATGAATCACCGTGGGAATGATTGTCCACGATTGTTGAACCTGGACTATTATTCCCCACCTAGGCCATTCCTCCAGCACTAAAAAAGTGCTGGAGAGGGAGAATGGAGTGATGCGCCCTCGAGGAATAGCCCCGGCTTGGACCATTCACCTATACAGGCCATTCCTCAGACACTAAACAAAGTGTGGCACAGGAGAGAATGTAAGCTTCGAGGGAATGTAAATACGCATCCAGCCTCCCAGCCGAACCATTCTTGAGCTTCTCAAAGCTGTGAACTTGAAAGAATGACTTCTGGCCGGACATTATATGACCACTACCAGAGTGACTACCAAGAAGAATGAAGATTTTTCCTAGACCCTCCCCATGTTAACCACAGTGGGAAGTGATTGATACATGATACATCGACAATCATTCGCCTCCCATGAGCCCTTCCTGATAGGAAGTCAGCATCGTGTTCGAGGAAATCAATCCACTTCAAACAAGGGAAAACATCACATCCAATCACGGACTAATTTTTCAATTATAAATTATATTTTCAGTGCTGCCTCCTAACTGTAGAGTTATTTAAATCACAAAAATAAATGTTTTTTTCAAAAATATTTGTCGTGCAACTACTCAAGCACGGAGAATCTTCCTTTTCAGATAAGGGAGTTATTTCCAAGATCCCCATCTTCTCCCGGAAATATGCAAACTTTGATACGGATAGAGGTTTTGTCAAGATATTTGATGTCTGCTCATCGGTGGGGATATACTTGAGCTTTACTTCTCCTTCCTGTACTTTATTTCGAATAAAGTAGTACTTGATCTCAATGTGCTTCGACCTTTCATGAAACAATGGATGCTCGGGGATAATCTTATACAACTCGATTATCACAATATATTATGAATTCGATTCACGGAGTCACGATCAAATAATCGGATATCCTTCCTTAGCTATCTTTGTGCATGCTTCTGCGGCTTCCATATACTGCCTTCTACCCGTCGAGTGGGACAGACTTTTGTTTCCTGTTACCCCAAGATATCATAGGCGGGCCCCAAGCTAAAGAACATACCTAAAGTACTCTTTCTACGTCTTACACTTCCTGATGAGTCACGGCGGATCATGAGTTGGATATCACTAGATCACGGTATATATCAACCCATAGTTTATTGTCCATGAATATATCTTAGGACGTAACTGCGGTAGCTATCAATGTTCTTGTCTAAGGTTCCACAGGTGACTTAATGTATTCTGACCATTAAATACGGTGAGTATTGCAAGTACATGTTGATCCAATTAGTTGTCAATATATAGAGATGGATCTCTTGGATCAGAATACGGGACAAAACTCACTTTTCTTATATCTACATTCATAGGAGTGTCCATGGATTTCTAATCCATCATCATGGACTTCTAAAGAACCATTTCAAATATACTTACTCTTTTATAGGAAGTTTTCACCACGCTTCTACCATATTTATAGTCCAAAGTAATAGTGCATGAGACCTAGATATTTCATATCAAATTGAGAGGCTAAATCCTTCTTTCATTGGATGATTAGAGATTCTTCACTTGGTATGAATAGATCATCAACATAATAGTAGGAATCATAAGTGCGTTGTCCACGACTTTGTAACAAAGGTTTGGATCTGCATGACTTGGAGAAACCAAGTCTTGTTAGATAGTTATCCCATTAAAGTACCAGAGCCCTTGGAACTGTGACTCTATATAGAGAGTTCTTCAATATGCAAACTTGAGTTTCTCTGGAATGTACCTCGAATCTTGAGGTTGTTCAATATATACTTCTTCTTCGTAAGCTTGGTTGAGAAAGGTTGTCTTTACATCCATCACGATTGTAGATTCCATCCCATGGAAGTGACAGGAGATATGATAGCTATGATGGAAATATATCTAGCCACCAGAGCAAAAGGTTTTCATCAGTCTTCCACCATTCCTTCTAAGAGAAACCTCAGGCCACAAAATCTTGCCTTATATTTATCCATGCTTAGATGGCTGCATGTTTGATCTTGTATACCCATTTTGAGGTTACCAGCGAAGTTTCTCTTTGGAATGCGGGTACAGTTTCCCATACTTCATTTTTCATAATGGGTGGTGTTCAATACGCCGCCAGCTTCTTTCCATTGTCCCCTTTTAGCTGCTTCTTCAAATGTAGTAGGTTCTTCATCACCAGAATTTTTTGTCATGTATGTTGCATAACTTGAGAATCTTTTAGGTCTTTTGATGATCTTCTGGATGTTCCATACGGAACCTTGATTCTTTCTAGTCTTGTAATGTGGCTTTAGGAACAAATTTGGTCTTCCTCTTGTTCTTTGGTATATTATCAGAATCAATTTTCTCACATGGCTCCATAGGATGGTCGGTGATCCTTTAGATTATTTTCTCTTTCTATGTTTTCTTCGTTTGGTTCTTCAATTTCTTCTTCTTCTATAGTTTCTTCAATGGGTTTTAGAGAGAATACATCGCTTTCTGTTAATTACGTCTTTGCTTGATTCTATATTGTGTTGTTCTGGAATATATTTTGTAGTCTTTGGATGAATCACTGCCCCGCGAATATCCCCTTCTTTCACAGGGGTTCTAGTTTATTTTTTTATCTTTGGGGAATATGTGAGTAAACTTGACATTAGAAATATTCTTAAGTTTTCTATGTTAGGTTTCTTACACGAGAATGCTTCTTCTAGTGTCAAGTCCTTCAATATGCGATGATGGATTATGTGTTTTGTACGTGTATATTTTATCATTCTTTGCTTCTCCCCATAGAAACATGGATAGATCTTGATCGTTCAATGGGGCTTTTACTGTTTCTTTCGATAGATCTGTTCTTTCTTCCATACTGGATTTTATTTGAGGATTATGAGAGACTTGATCGGCTACCTCCTAATCCCTTTTGATTTGCAGAATGCAACGAACCCCTTCAAGGTGTATTCTCCTCCATTATCCATTCTTAATGTCTTGAATCTTCTTGTTAAATAAGGTTTTTATTTCTGCTTTGAATTCTTGGATCTAGCTGAATACTTCATCTTTTGACTTAGTAGATGCGGAAACATCTTTCTTGAATAGTCATCTGAAGGTTACATAGTAGAGATCCTCCTAAAAGATCGGCGGCATTGGACATAGGCTTATCTGAGTCTATTATTAGATGTAGGGTTTCCTTAGATATGTTGTTACTTCTTAGGAATGGTTTCTTGATATTCTTCCCAGGGCACATCCTTACAAAATTCCTTCATGTGTAGACTTCAGTTCTGGTATCCCTTCAGCCATCTTTAGGAAAGGTAATGCTTGATAATTGATATGGTACCTTCTATGCCAAAACTCATTAGGGTTGACTTAGGTCATGTACTAGAGCTTCTTCATTTTTGTTCTAGTAGTCTATACATATTTCCTTCACGTCTTCCAATAACCTAGCATCTTCTATCTTTGGAATCTTTATGCCATGATAACCCCTTTTCATCTATGAAGGCTATTACGTTTCCTTTGTCTTCTAAACATGATATTGATACAAGATTCTTTTCTAAACGGTACATATAAAACATTGCTTAAGTGAACATGATTACACGATTCTAATTTGGCCGTGAAACTTGTACAAATCCTTCGATGGGGTAAGTACTTTTGTCTCCAAGCTCCACTTTGTATGATGTCTTTCTCTCATTTAGATTTGAGGAATGCGGCTTGATCTCCCATCATGTTTTGGAAGCTCCATTGTCGATTATCCACATATCGTCTTCAATTGTCGCAGTAAGTGCTGAGTAATGTAAAACACTGATTGTTTCACATATCTCTGAGTTTTACCGTGTGATACCTCGTCAACGCAGCTTAGTAGAGAGAACCCTTGAAACATATGACCTTGAGAAGAGAATTTTTGGTAGCAATCAATATCAAGAGGCTAATGCACCAAGCAAGAATAGAAACCAAGTTGATCAAATAATCCCACCCAAAAGCTAGCACACACCTTTCCCAGCTCTCCCAAAAAAGCACGCAGTATGGCACTTTGCTTGGTATGTACATGCGAGCTATGGCGCTACGGCGAGCGTAGCTGCTTGTCGCGGCCCGGCTCTCTGCCCGATTGTTGAGATGAATAATGGCCGGCACCCTGTATTTATAGTGGTAGGCGGGGCTAATTGGGGCCGACTTCTCCTTACGGGTATCAATAAATTCAATTTAAATGTATTTGTTTAGCCGACCAGCTTGTCTAGGCTTTCCTTCAATTATGTGCTTCCTTCCGAAGCATTCTATTCTCGTCATAGGTCACAATAGAGGTTCATACCTCGAAGCTACCATAATATTAACAGCAAGCCTATAGATTTATTCCATAACATAACTTTCAAAATCCTAACATTATAAATTGATTTTATATTATGTATAGTCTCTAGATTTCTTCCTAATTATCCATTGAGGAAAAGAGGTCACTCTATTTTTTTATGTAGGAGATTCTAATTTGATCCAACTTAAGTTGTGGTAGCCAAGCTTTCTCCAGACTATAACTGTAACTGCTTACGCAGAACTGTAACTGCTTGTGCAGAAACTGGCTCTCTCTGCAATTGTTGAGATGACAAATAATGAAACTGGCACCCTGTATTTATAGTGAACTGGGCAGGCTAATTGGGGCCGACTTCTCCTTCTGGGTATCAATAAATTCAATTTAAATGTATTTGTTTAGCTGACAACTTGTCTAGGGTTTCCTTCAATTCTGTGTTTCCTTCCGGAGCATTCTATTCTCGTCATAGGTCACAATAGAGGTTCATACCTCCCGAAGCTACCATAATATTAACAACCTTAAGCCTATAGATTTATTCCATAACATAACTTTCAAAATCCTAACCTTATAAATTGATTTTATATTATGTATAGTCTCTAGATTTCTTCCTAATTATCCATTGAGGAAAAGAGGTCACTCTGTTTTTTTATGTAGGAGATTCTAATTTGATCCAACTTAAGTTGTGGTAGCCAAGCTTTCTCCAGACTATCTAGCTCCTAATCATATGTTTTTATTCTCAATTATAAGTGTTTAGATGTAGATTTTAACCTTATACAATTAATTATTGCAAAGAGATTCTTAATGAAACATAAATGATACAATGGCACACACACAAACATTACACAGATATTTTTACCTTGTAAACCCAAACCGGGAAAACCAACAACTTGTTTAGAGATGCACCTTTATTCTTCTATTCATTATTTTTTTCATTATTTACATTACAATATACATATAGGATCCCGCGGCATCCAAACCCCTAATCCATTGATCCAGATTAGTCAAAAACCCTAATTCCTTAACCGGAATTAGAAAACCATCGATGAAACCGTGTGCCAAAAATGGATGCAAAAACCCACTAAAAATGGACCCAAAAAAAGTTCTCAGGGGCTCTCGCCCCAAAACTCCCTTTGCTCCCATATTAGTGTATAGTACATGGGATCAATTTTGAAAATAATATAACACATGCCCAACAATATCCCACTTGTTGTTTTCTTTACATACGGGGGGTTACAGGATTACATAGTCAACAATCCAAGGAAACAATGCCCATAGATCCTATACACCAAGAGAACTTCTCAATGTTCACAAATTTTGTTAATGAATATGCAACATTATCCAAAGTGTCCACCTTCATCAATAACACCTTTTTGTCTTCAACCATGTCTCTCACGAAGTGAAATTGAACATCAATATTATTTTCCTTTGAATGATAAGTCAAGTTCTTCGCCATAAAGATTGCACTTTGACTGTCACAATCTATCCTTGCAACTTGTTGTGCCAACCCAATACCTAAACACAATCTTTGTAACCATATTTATTATTTGCTTGCATGATTGGTTGCCATGTATTCAACTTTTGTAGTTGAGAGTGCCACTACATATTGTCTTTTGCTCATCCAATTGATTGTTCCTCCAAATAGGTTAAACACATACCCACTTGTAGATCTTCTAAAATCTAGATCTCTAGTCCAGTCTACATCCACAAAACCATGTATGTCCAAAATTCTATCCAATACTGGTCTTCCTTGGTAACACAATCCATAATTGGTAGTGCCACGCAAATACTTGAAAACCCTCTTTATTGTTGTCCAATGATCCTTCCCTGGTTTTGGCATATACCTTCTCAAAAATCCCACTGCATATGTAATATCTGGTCTAGTTCAGACCATTGCATACATCAATCTACCAACGACACTCGCATACGGAATAGGAATAAGAACCTTCATGTGTCTTCGGACACTGATCTGTAGATAAATTTACACCTACATGAATATGAACCTTGACCAATTTACATTCCTGCATATTAAACCTCTGCAATATCTTCTCGACATATTTCCTTTGATTTAACTATAGTTTCCTATTTAGTCGATCTCTTTTAATTTCCATGCCCTAAATGAAATTTGCAGCACCAAGATCCTTCATTTCAAATTTAGAGGACCATTGAGTTTTCACATCCTAGATAATCTTCTTGTTCTTTCCTATCAGCAACATATCATCCACATACAAGACCAAATAAATAATATGATCACCAATTAATTTGAAATACACACAGTGATCCTCTTTTCTCCTTATGAAGCCAAGTCCCAACATATAAGTATCAAATTTTTTATACGACATCCTTGGTGATTGCTTTAACCCGTATAGGGACATTTTCAACTTGCATATCAGCTCCTTATTTCCCTTCACAGCAAATCCATCTAGTTGCTTCATGTATATTTCTTCTTCTAGATACCCATGAAGGAATGTTGTCTTCACATCCATTTGTTCTACTTAAAAATCAAATGCAACAACAACAAATAAAAGAAATATAATCGAAGTTATCTTGGCAACATGAGAAAAAATATCGCCAAAGTCAATTCCCTCAACCTGAGAATAACCTTTTGCTACTAACCGAGCTTTGTATTTCTCCACTTTGCCTTCTATATTTAGCTTATTTTTAAACACCCATTTGTTGCCAATGGGATTTCTTCCAGTAGGAAACTCTACTAGATCCCAAGCCTCATTCTTATCCAAGGATACCATTTCTTCAACCATGGCCTTTTTTCAAAGTTTTCCATTCTTTGAACCCACTGCCTTCCTAACAGTTCTAGGATCATCATCAGTAATAGACAAATAAAAATTTGAATGGAAATCGGGTGGATTAAACATTTCCAATTTTCTTCTTTCCTAAATCGATCCCCTCAATACTGGAGTATGAGTATCTTCTTCTTCTAAGTTCTTATTCATTTTCTTATGTAGAGTTTGATTCATCATCCTTCAACTCAAACTCTATTTTCTTTGGTTCTTCCTTCCTTGGTAGGACTTCATGTTTGACAACATCTTTGATTTCTCTAAATAACACATCTTGTCTATACACTACCTTCTTACTTTCTCGGTTTCAAAGTTTATAACATTTCAAACCATCTTTGTACTCAATAAAGATACATTTTTCATCCTTTTTATCTAACTTACTCTTGTTTTCCTTTGGAACGTGAACATAGGCCTCACAGCCAAATACACTGAGATGTGTGAGAGAGGGTTTATTTCCGGTCCATACCTCATGTGGATTCTTGTCATCCAATGTTGATGAGGGTGATCAATTGACTAGGTAACATCCAATACCCATTGTCTATGCCTAGAATTCATGTCCTAACCCGACACCACTGAGCATGCACCTCAATTTTTCCTTTAGTGACTTGTTCATCCTTTCTGCAACTCCATTTTGTTGAGGTGTATATGGAGTAGTCTTTTTCCTTTCTATATTGTACTTCTTACAGAATTCTTCGAATTCATTTCCACAAAACTCTCCACCATTATTCGTCCTCAACACCTTAATTCTTTTCTTTCCTTGATTCTCCACAAGACCCTTAAACTCTTTAAACTCGTCAAAGACTTCATATTTATTTGTAAGGAAATATATCCAAGTATTCCTTGAGAAATCATCTATAAATGATACATAGTACACATATTTTCCCAGTGATGGAACTAACATAGGTCCAAACACATCTTTGTGCACCAACTCTAAAATTCCCTTTGCCCTCGTTGCACCAGAAGGGAATCTTACTCGACTCTGCTTCCCATATACACAATGTTCACATAAATCAAAATCCAGAGAACAGTTAGACATACCTTCAACCATACCTTTACCATGTAGTGGTCGAAATCCATTCTCTTTGATATGCCCCAGTCTTTGATACCACAACATAGTCTTTTCTCTAGAGACTGTAGGATTTTTTTTATTTTTCAGCTCCAATCTCAGGAACAATGGAACTATTACACCGATAACTAATAGTGCTTCCCTGTAGCTTATACAAATTTCTAATCTAAAATCCCTTAAACAACATCATTTATCCTTGAACCATCCTACAGGTTTCCTTTTCAAACATTGTCTTTACCCCTGCATCATCAATTTTGCTTACTGAAATCAAATTTATAGCTAATCCTGGGATGTACAGAACATCAAGGAGTGTTCTAATCCTTCCATCCTATTGAGCACTCAACACAGCTTCAAAATTTCTGAAATTTTTGGGTACCACTCTTTATTTTGTTTGAATTATTTATTGATTTTGTTAGTGCACGAGCTTTAGTTCCTCTAGAATTATGTGGTCCTTGGTCTAGTTTCTCTGTCACTAATAGATTGGAAAAAATTATGCAGTCTTCCTAAAAAAAAATGACATCCTCAACAAATATTCTAAGGAACACGGGTTCTGATTCTTAAAAGATAAGGAAATGAGCCATCATGAGAGTTCGGACGACAAATTCATTGGATCAGGAGAACTAGAGTGTTTAAAACAAAATTTTAAAATAAGTTTCGTATTTTTCTGATGCTCGATGGATGCATTGAGTGTCGAGTATCCCCCATGGAGTTTAACATGCTAATCAACCCTTTTTCGCTTCACCCGATGTGATTGTCGGCAAAGTCTAAAGCCATAAAAGGGCCCATAGATAAATGTGAAAGAAACAAGTTAGGGTCCCCTTTAATTTTCATCATCCTATCCAATATGACTTTAAATCTAAGCTGCTCATTATCATAAAAAAAATAAGCCGTTCATGGAGGTTTAGGGTGACACAAGGGATGCCACGTGGCAACCGTGCAACAGCCACATCACCATCTGTGCATCCCACAACAGAAAGAGATGAGCTTTTTTTTCCACAACATAAGTCCATTGTCACCTCCATGTGAACGTCATACCCCAAATCTGGGCTTGCCATGTCATACCTTGATCTGAGTGTTGTCGATCGTCGGGGGTCCTCGCCACATTGGTACCACTGGAAATAGCCTAGGGATCGGTTGTCGGTCGGGTGGGCCATGATTTCACCTAACATATTCTCCCTTTCACCTGACGATCGATTATCTATTCTCCACAATTTATTGTGAATGTACGATCAAAATCAATTATTAATAAATTGTTGATTGTATGACCTATTATTCCATCAAGTGTTGGGTGGTATGACCGATCACTCCATATTTCATTCTTACTACCATCAATAAACACAAAACCACGAAGGTTAGGAACCGTCTGATTATGGGGATAAAGAGCTCACATCTATCGATCTCATGATTCGGTGTATGACTCTACACCATGCCCTACTTTGTTTCCCAACACGTCAGACCATACATCAAGCCAATGAGATTGCACCATGTGTAATTTCCTTCCACGTTAGATTGCCACGTTAGTACCACTTTCACCTAACGCTCGATGAATTTTACACTCACGATATCTGTTGTTCGATCAATAAAGGTGATTTAATCTCAAACGTCGATTTCCAACTTCGCACTTTAGTCACAATGAATAAAATGGGGCCCCCAACGCACTAACCAAAAGGATCCGCTAACCAAGTATAGGCATGATTGCACATAAATGTTAGGTCGGAACTACCACATCACCCTCCATGTATGTTCATGACATCATCAACAATTGGCTCGGCATTGTGATTGGTTGAGAATTAAAAAGAAATATCACTTGACCCCGATCAAATCACTGTACTACAGGATAAACCATGTCATGTAACCGTCGATAGTCACTTCGGCACATCAGCTTAGCTAGTGAAGGCAAGTGAAGGTGTTGTCCCGCATTTAATGCCATTAATTATCAGAGATTGCCTCGTTGCATCGAAGATATAAGGTATTAAACATGCATTTCACTTCCAGGTTTGTTTCATTATCTATGTTTGTTGTTGGTTGAATGAATGTTTACACTTGTTCCCTGCTAACGAATTGAGTATAGTATCGCTTTTCTCTAGTAGAAAGGATTTAATTGGACATAACATCAATCTCATGAATGCAGTGAGGTAAGCAACACTATACTAGAACTTTATATTACTTAACTGAGGTATGTTACATTACATTTTATGGTTCTTTAATTTGTCCTCTATTTTATTACAGAATATCACGAGTGTGAATGCAGGTGCGATGGCCCCAAGGAAAGTTCTGACGCAGAGGATCCCAAAGAAGCCAAGAACTTGGTCCAGTGGCCCCGGAGAAAGCT